>JAOEGS010004042.1:10560-20901 GCA_025447755.1 Corythornis vintsioides
TGGTACAGAGGGCAAGGCACCTTTCTTTCCTGGATACACAGATTCTACTGATGTGTTCAGGTATTTGGAGGAGGTTATTATCTAAGAAGCAGGAGGTTATTGTCATGACAGCTTGCTGTGGAGGTTCTGTGGTTTGGGCTTAGCTTTTTTTCTTTTTTTTTTTTTTTCATATTCTGACTGACAGAATATGTCACTTATCTGGAACCTCTTACCCTTGTCACAGTCCAGCCTCTGCTCTTCCTTGGCCCCTGGCTTGATTTGGGGATTTAGGCTTCCTTCTCTCTGGCCATTAGTGCTTCCCGAGGGTGTGGAGAGAGGAGAGAGCTAGGGAGGCTTCATGGCAGCTCTGCTGTATTCCTCATGACAGCTGTGAAACTGAGCTGGAGCTTGGTAGATGGCTGACAGTTGCAGAGGCAATGGCAGTGGCATCACATCTGGTGAGGAGCTACAGGTGAGTGATCACTTATTAAAAAGTGATAGAGTTCTTCCTCCACAAGTCATCTTGGCTTCTTCCAGGAAGAGCTCTTCTGGCATGCAGTTTTGTGTTTGTTTTAAACCCTTATCATGCAGACAGTGCATAAAGCTCTTGTTTGAATAGGAATCTTTGCAGACTTCTGTGCTTAAGGTCAGTTAGTGAAGGAATTAAAATGCCTGGTTAGTAATGGGCATTATGACACTGCTGCCTCCCTATCATGCATTGATGAGAAGGTTTGGTTTAATCTGGTGTTGGTTTCATTGGTTTTAAACTGTTGTTACTTGCTTTTGATAAACACATCATATTTCCTTTTTTTTTTGGTATCTTTTTAGACTAGCTTGCATGTAGGTTAGAAGAGCTTCATGTTCAAGACTTGCTGGAGGCATTTGCAAGCATTTGTCTCCTAGAAGTCAGAGAAGGGGACAAGGAATATGCTTTTTACTTCTGAAGCAGTCAGGTTGGAGATGAAGTGTGGTGGCATTTCAGCTGCAGCAATGTTTTTGTCTTCAGCCAAAAGGTCTCTTCACCTAGAACTACACAATGCTGAAGTTTTGACAGTGAGACTTGGAAACTTTTTTTTTTTACTCATCATGGTCTGTTTCTGCACCTGAGCCTGAATCAACTGTATTCTAGTCATGTCTTTTCATTGGATGATTCTTCAGAAATCAGTGTGCTTTGTCTGCCGTGGTTTCCAACACGTTTTCATCCTTTATCTCTCCCCAGAACAGTCTAAAATTAGCATGATCTAAGGTGTTACAAAATTCAGCATTACTTTAATAGTTTTTGCAATTGCATCTCTGTGATACAGTTCACTTATCAGATTCCTTCTGCTTTTCTTTAGAACAGAAAAAAATTAGGATTTAGAAAGTTTGGTGGAATTTATTACTATGTCTTGCAGGGAAGGTGAAGCAGCAGTTTTGTCAAGGAACACTGAAGGTATTAGAAAGTTCTGGGCCTTGATATTGAGGTGAAAATCTTTGTGTTTCACAGCAACACTGGGTAGAGGGACATGAATCATATTTACCAACCAGTTTTTTCCTAGGGAATTGATTGCATCCACATTCCCTGAGCTCTAGGTAAGGAGGGAGTTTGGTTAGAAGTTTAGAGGGGCATTTGCAGGAAGATAGATCAGGATCTGGAGCGAGGGAACCTTTTAAACTGTCTTTTGGAGCTAAGAAATCTGATTCCTTTTGACATCTGTAATCCACCTTTGTGATGATGTCAGAAATGCCAGCTTCAAAAATACCTGCTGCAATACATGGAATATGGGATTGGCTTTTTAGTCCAAATCAAGTTGAGCAAAGATCATTTTTTTTTCTTGCACAGGGAGAGAAACAGGTCTGTTTCTGAACTGCCACCATTCATCTCCTCTGGCAGCCAGTCTGCAGACTTAAAACACTATATTCTTTGTCTCCAGCATATTTAACTGCATTAATTTCCTATGAAATGCTAAACACTTGGGGTTGCTTTGCTGGTGGCTTCATCAAGAGTCCACTTCCTTGTACTATGGGGAGGGGTGTGTTCTCTTGTTGAGTGGCACCAGCAGTGTAGCTGTTGCAAGGCTTTGCTGCATGCTTCTGGCTGAGCTGCTGGTCAGTCCTGCTGTGAGGATGGGCATGCAGTGAGTGCTGCCACTCCTGTGCCAGGCACCCTGTAGTGGTGGCTCTTCTAGGGGATAATTGCTGTTTGGTGAAAGAAATATGTTATTTAATAATAACAACCTGTGTTTTTGCAACTTAGACCTCACGTGTAGATCAGAGTTGCAGGATGCACAGTGCTCTAAAGGAAGAAGCTGTTGCATTCTTTTGTGGTGCTTGTGCCAGGCTTGGAAGGGAATCTCTAATTGCATCTCTAACAGATTTTACATACATGCTGGGTATTGACACTCTCAATATTAAGTAACTTTTTCCTATGTATATATTTGGCAGGAAACTGACACAGACAGCATTTGTTAAGCTCTCTAGATGTTCTAGTTTATAAATATTTATGGTAAGAGATACAGTGTGGAGGGGCTTGGTATTTGCTCTTTGTGGACAGAGCTGGGTCTGAACACAGGGGTGGTGTTTGCAAAGGAGAAATGACTTGGTTGTTGTTTGTCCTTTTCAATCCATTTTCCTGTGAAAGGGTTGAGAAAACAGTTTGGGGTTTTATCTCCTCGTGGTTATCTTGCTACAGACCTGTCTGTTTCCAGTCCCCCACCAGTTCTGAAAGGGAGTCAAACCCACCAGTCTGTGGACAGAGTGGGAATACTGAAATGCTGGTTTTCCATTTGATTTATAATATGCTTTTAAGAACATGCCATCCAAAGCATAGTTTAAAAGAAACAGTGGTTGAGTTACTAATACTTGGTTCACTTTGCAAAATGTTCTAAGCTATTTGGAGAAAGAAGCATGTCAGTTTAGAAGATGGAATGCTTCTCCAGCTTCATTATTTATATGGAGAGAACAATAAGGAGATGTTTTGAATATAAACAGACATGGAAAATGGCAACATTGGTACAGATTTTTTTAGTATCTTGTTACAGGATCACATTACCTAAGTAGAATTACTCCCTCGTGATATAATCAATGTGGAAGAAATGGGATTAGAGTTTTAATTCTGTTTATGAGAGCCATGTGTGAGCTCTTGATGTTAGTTTTGAAAAGTAATCATATTTGAGGCAGAAAATCTGAATCAAGTAGTTCTATCATTTTGCTTAATCAAAAATCTTTTGTTTTCCTTCTCTATGATACTGAAATGTAATTTTCTCCTTTCTCTTTTCCCCCCTTCTTCCTGACCTGTTTCCAGAGTGAAAACACAGTTTGTATGGTTTTGGTTGTGGTTTTCTTTTTTTGTTATTTTATTTGTTTGGTTTGTGTTAAAACTGTTTACGCCTCCAGAATTTCTCAATAATAAGCATCCTTCTCTGTCTGTTGTCAAAGAGTTCAGGCCTCCAGAAGATGTCTGCTGTGTTTGCTGGAATTCTGGAAGTTAAGTGTGTGTGGACCAGAACAGAAATGTAGGGTGGTGTAGAATTTCAGACCTTTTTTCCTCTGTTCTGTCAAAGCAGTGAATAAAACTCTTGCTTGTATTATGAGAGCTCTCACCTTTTTCAAGGGACCCTGCATGTCTGTGTGTCTTGGTTTGGGCTTTTAGTTTTTGAGTTTTGATTTCTTTTTTTAATCATTTGTCACTACATCTAATCTAAGCCTTTTGATTTGACATTAATAGTGCTGAATGTGAGTGTTTTTGTGAATTAAATGTAAAATAAAGCACACAGGTCCAGCTGTGTTTGAAAAAACCACCAAAACAAGTGCAGTAATTTTCAGATTTTTTCAAGTATGTGAATATGTATATTTCTTACCCTTTGAAAGCAGTCCCTAACTATGTATTTCAATTAAAATTGTTGATATTGTCTTGAGGAAAAGTATTTTATCTGCCTGGGAAAGAAAATCTGTTGAATTGCTAGTTGAAGGTATGGCTTGTTTTACTCTCAGTATTGTTATGATGGATGAACTGACAAAGATGCCATTCACCACGTGTGGTCTGGAAAGTATGCCACAAAAAAATCCCTGGGTAGCTGACATTCTCTGCTGCAGAGCTGCAGAAAAGAGGGGGTGAAGATGTGCTAAACCTTCAAGGCAGTGCTGTCCTGTTGCTTCCCCCACCCCTTCTGTGTCCTAGTGCTTTTTTCATGAAACAGATTGTGTTGATTTAAAGATGGGTGTCTCCAGTAGAGGTAGGGGAGGACTGCCAAGATGTGTGGAACTGCTGTGACTTCATCTGTAGCACTGAAAGTTCTTTTTGACAACTGAGAAACTGGAAAGTGTTGAAGGAAGGTCATGAAGAGCCTTGGTGAACTGGGAAGTGTTAACACTGAGGTTCTGCAGGCATTAATTAATACTGCTTGGGCACATATCCCTAGGACTCCTCTTTCCACAGTCTGGTGAAGGAGAGCTGAATGTGGAGCTGAGGAGAAGGGATGTGGCTGCTGCCAGTGAAAGAGGGGAGAGCTGCTCCCCCTTAGCAGCTCCTGGCTCCTTACATTAGCTGGAGGATGCTGATGGTGAATTCCAGTAGAGGCAGGAGGGAAAAAAAAGGCAGTGTCTGGATTTTAATAGAGAATGTGGCAAACAGGGCAGATGTTATGTGAGTGCTGGAGTTCAGCAGTTAGCCTCAGTGACCCACTGTTGGCAGGAGTTGCTTAATTTATATGATTTTTGTTGTGGTTAAAACGTGTTACACTTTAGTTTTTGTGGTTTTTCTGGTCTCAAAGCAACTGTTTGCTCCTGCTGATGGATACCCCAAAAAGTTTATTTTGTAACTAAGCATAGCTTAGCTGGGTACCTTTCTTTAATTAGGTGATTAAACTGCCTGTAAACCTCTTAGGTGGTCGAGGAGGTGGCAATACTGACTTCTGTTTCAGTTGGTTCATAACTGAAGAAAACCATCTTTTGGTTTTCTTTGGTGCTGCTGTCAGTGAGATGTGTGGGGCAGGTTGGGATCTTCTGCCACACTTTTCCTTCTGGCACTACTGTTTGAGTGAAGTTAATGGCAGAGATGGCCCGAGGTGCTAATGCTGCCAGCTGCAGTATCTGGCTTTTATAGGGTATTGAACCTTTCCTGTTTTCTGGGAAGGATTGGAGAGAGTGGGGGGCAAACCTGTTTTTTATTATTTTGGTGATGCAACAACTTGGAAAGCTTAATGTCATCTGCCAATCCTGCAGAACGTGTTAGTAGCTGCAGCTTTGGATCAGTCGGTGTGAAACCAGACATCCCAGCGTGGCCCTGCTCCTGCTGAGCAGCCAATCGAGGGCTCTGGATCATTCCTGAAAAGCAGGGGGTGGTTCTGCCCATCCTTCCTCAGCCAGCTCTGAGCTGCAGCAAGGAGGGGCACCAGCAGTGCCTTCAGGGCTCGGTGGTGACACTCCACATGCCCAGTGCTCTGGTGCACAGCCCCTCAAGTTATGCAGCTTGAAATACTAGAGGGCTTTATTTCATATATTCTGCCACTTTCAGTTTATTCAGTACTTTTTTTCCCCCTGAAAAATGCAATCATCATAAGCAACCTGCACTTGAAGAAACGACTGTAGTAGATTTATGATCTTTAGGGGTGGCAAATTATGTAAGGGAGGGAAGGAGATAGCAGAGTGAGGTAATAAACATGCTCAGTGTAAAGACTTTTTTTTTTACTTTACTGATTTAAACAACTCTACCCATTTTCCATGGAAATATGATCTCTAAACTGAATGTTTTGTTGTAAAATAAAAACTTACGTTCTGGAGGGAGGAATACAAACTTAGCATTATTAAAACCAACAAAGCTTCTACCCCACCTCCATTTTGGTAACTCTCTATATAAATATCTTCATAAATCAATTTATATTCAGTGTTTCTAAAACTAGGATGACAGCCTGAACAATGGAATTAAAAAAAACCAAACCCAAACACACAAAGGAAAAAAAAAATAAACCAAACAACAAAACACAACCAACAGGACAAAAAAACATCAACAACAAAAAAAGAAGATGGGAAGAAAAGTTCCCAAACAGAGCAGAACTTGTGTATTTGGAGGTAGATTAAGTAACTCCTTAATTCCTTCAACTTCTTCCACTGCACATGTGGCAGTGTCTTTAACAAACAGCTTTATGGTAATGAGGGGAGTAGTCTGATCTTGAAAATTAGCTTTTGAATTTCCTGATGTCTGTGTTGGTATTTCTAATTTCAGTGTTTCTCATCCAGGGAACTCTATCTTTTCTGGCAGTGTAGCCCTTGACACCATTCAGTATTGTCAACCTTCTGCTGAAGTAGGAACGAGGCTGGAATTTCCATAATGTTATATATGTGTGTGTGTGTGTGTATATATATATGTGTCTCTTGTGGTTAAGGACAATTAAACAGGCATCTTACATTTAAGAAGCTGTTTTCATGGTTACTACTTTTCATTAGTCATCTTAGGTGGTTGTGTATGGAGAAATGTATAAACTAAAGGCTTTCCTGTTCGAGAACTGAACAGGAGAGGTGGAGCCGAGCTGGAGAGAACTCGGTGTTGTCCATTCCTGTCTACGTGACCCGTCTGCCCCTTGTGTCTCCCCCGCAGCCGCCCCGCTGCTGCTGTACGCCAACCGGCGCGACCTGCGCCTGGTGGACGCCGCCAGCGGCAGGGACAACGCCACCGTGGTGGTCAGCGGCCTGGAGGACGCGGCGGCCGTGGACTTCGTCTTTGGGAAGGCCCTGATATACTGGAGCGACGTCAGCGAAGAAGCCATCAAACGAACCGAGTTCAACCGGTCGGGGAGCGTGCAGAACGTGGTGGTTTCCGGCCTGCTGTCCCCTGACGGGCTGGCCTGTGACTGGCTGGGGGAGAAGCTGTACTGGACGGATTCCGAAACCAACCGCATCGAAGTCGCTAATTTAGACGGGTCGCTGAGGAAGGTTTTGTTCTGGCAAGAGTTGGATCAGCCCAGAGCGATTGCCTTGGATCCTGCAAGAGGGTAAGTCTGTCATGAAACAAAAGAATTACAGATATTCCGGTTTCTGCCGCTGCTTGTTTATTTTAAACAAGAGATGGCACTGATAACAAAGTTATCCTAAGGTATTTTGCATTATTCTCTGTTAGAGTGATTTCAAAACAGTTTGCACTCCTGGAATTGCATTCGTGTTGGTTTGTGAGCAACTAGGAACTCTCAGACTTCAAAAAGAAAGCACTAGAAACTGTGGCAGTAGAGCAGAAGTGAACAGAAATGGGGAAGTTCTGCTACAACACCTGAAACACTTTCCACATCAGCTGCCTGTGGTCAGGCTTGTGCCTCTTTGTGATGCTGAGTGATGGAATCTTCCAGAGCTTTTTGCATTGTCAGTTTATTGAAACAGCAGCAGAGATGGGAGAAATCAATACCCTGTGTGAGTAACTACTGGAGACTTCTTAGCACTTAATCAGGAGGCTCCTCTCGCCACCCTGGAGGGAGCTTTTGTACTTAAAAGTCCTGTGTTTTTTGGCTTAGCCCATTCCAGAACACGTCTAATTCTTCTGAACTCTCATTTCAGTCCCTGGATATGATTTACAGTGTAATCTCTTATCTTTTTGTTTTGTTCTTGGGACAAAGCCATGGTTGCCAGAAATGCTAAATTCAGTGGTGTGTTAGGTGATGTTACATAAATGGTTAGCTTGAGGTTACCCTCTAGGTAACCATCTGTGACAAAGTGACAGGCTCTCCCAAAGTGAAAGCCCATTGGAATATTCTTGATGCTGTGTAATGGTTTGATAAGTTTGGGGTATTTTTTTGTCTATATATATTTGTTTTCTTTTTCCTGAACAAGCAAGCAAACAAATCTATTGTACTGCTGTTTCACATACATTTTTTTTTTCACTTTTTTTTCTGGGTGGGGGTGTGGAAATCAATGCATTGCTTCTGTGGAAGGACAAGGAATGTTTTGCTGCTTGCAACTTCTTTACATTATAATATGTTGAACTTTCTTGGTTGGTTCTTTTCCTCCAGAAGAAGAAAGTCTCTTTGTAAAACATGGCTTCTTTCCTGAACTTCATGGAATATTTTCTTCCACAGTTTCAAGAGGCCTTTGACAATATATAAATAGGAAAGTTGTTTCTTTTGCATGACTTCTATTTCCAGCTTTGGAAATAGCAAAAGGATGGATTTATACTTTTCCTGTCTCTTTACAACTTATAAACTAGAGCCAATGATATTATTTCAGTAAATTCTAAAACCATTTAAGAATACAAGAAAAGATGTAATGTTCATGCCCCTTCCACTCACCACCCCAAAACTGAGAGAGAAGAGGGATGAAGAACACACCCAAAGTGTTTTCTGGTTTGGCTTGCAACCAGAAAGACTGAGATTCTTGTTTGCTAGGAATAATGCACTGTTGTCAAACCCCTTGGTCTCTTTCAGAAGATTATTTGTATTTTCCATATATGCAGAGTAATACACTCAGTGATCAAAAGGAGGTGATTGTGTACCCTTGCACTTTTCATAGTACCCTACACAGAGGAAACTGCAAGAAGAGAAATGAAATAGATCAAAGGTAAAAAAACCCCAAAGTGGTAACTTCTTCCATACTGATGATCTGTTAAAGCACTAGGAGTAAACACTTCAGTATGTCCAGATTTGAAACCATTCAAACAGAAAACCCAAACACCAACCTCCCCTTCCCCAAAACAAACCAATAACCCCTCCAACAACTGTAATCGAAGGACAAAATAATTTTTATTTATTTTCTCTTCTAAATCTTTGTAGAAGTTACAGGAGTTGTTACATGTGGGGTCTTTTTTCATAAGGTAATACAGTAATATATGCACTTGTTGTTTTACCATATTGCAGTTGCAAAAATTGCAATTCTTGTGTGCAGTTTTATGGCAGAAAACCTCTCAGCTTTTATTATATCTGTTTACATTTCAGAATGTAAACAGCTTGAAAGAGGTGGAATGTGGCATCAGTGCAGGGATGTCACTAAAGAAAATAAGATTCCTTAACTTTTCTTGTATGTATGCTTCTTGCACTAATATTTACATGGTTTTTAGCCCTGTAAATGTGTCTTGGTTTCCCACTGTTGCCTGGCAGACAGTGGCAGGAATAAGCCATAAAAGGATCTAAGAACAGCCAGTAAAATCTGAAACTTGGAAAAGCAAAGCCTCTTTCATTATCCTGCAGTCTAATCCATCTCCTTTTATGCTCAGTTGATGGTTATTCCAGATCCAGTTTTATAAACTCTTGCATTTCATGAAAAGAAGTGATTTAGCAGCAAAATTTACACTGAGGCCATAGTTACCCACAAGTTCCAGTTTTCATCCAAGGTGTTTGTCCAGGGCAGTTGACCTCACGTAGCTTCCATCAAGTATTTCACTATCAGGTTGTTTCAGAGCAGAGCAGTGGTTTGGTGTTTGTCTGTAGGCATACAGACACACATGTATCTTACTGAAAACATCAGAAAGCCTACTTTGAAATGAAATGTTAAGAACTGTATAAGCTGCACAAATAGGCAGGAATAATACATTTTCAGCAGTGTTGCATATAGAAGAAATTATTTCACCAACACTTTTTTTAGCAACTTTTCTACTGCAGGTTATAGCAGTGGGGGGGATTGAAGAGCAAGTGCTTTGGGTAACCTTTGCTGCTGCTGCTGCCAGAACTATCTCTGAGATTATAGGTGCAGCTGAAATACTGGAGTAGGAGTTGCACTTGGTTCCTGTGCCTGTTACAACAATGAGCAATGCAGTAGATGTGCTGTTGGGAAGTATTTCTCAGTTGGTAACTGACACACCTCAGCCAAGTCTCATTTTCACTCTGGTGTTTCTCTGTAGGAAGCCATCAGAATGCAGAGTGTCTCTTACATTTTAAGGTTTGAGCTTCTAATTTCTCATGTTCATACACTGCAGCTGACTTTTACTTTTTTTTTTCTATTTCAGTTGTCTTTGTACTCACTCAAATATTCTGTGTGTACCCACAGAGAGAAGGGATCTCAGAGGAAGGGAATGGGGAGATTGTTTAGCTGTCTTTTGAAGCAAGCCAGGGGACTTCAGGGCAGTTTCAGGAAGGCTTCTCTCCTAGTCATCCTTTCTGAAAGTGTTTATTTCTGACCTGTGTTAGCCATGAGACATTCTTAATAAGATCAGCAGCTGGGAATAATACATATTCTGACACTAATGCTGACTCTTTGCCAGGGGAAGACCAGGTGTTAGACCACAGGAGAGCACCAGATTTAGGAACTGCTCACATGAAAGTTGTGCAAGTAGAAAAGAAGTTTTTTCTGCTTCAGCACACCAGATGAAAAAGAAACAGCAATACCTACTCAGATTCTTGAGCAAATACTGCTTGAAAATGCAGTATGGTATATTTTTACTGCTGCTTTCTAGTTATTTTTATTGATTTA
>JAOEGS010004043.1:0-36494 GCA_025447755.1 Corythornis vintsioides
TTATCCTGATCAGGTGGCCTGTAGTAAACACCTACTACAATGTCTGCCATATTAGTCTCACCTTTGATCTTTACCCAGGAATATAGGAAAAGAACATGCAGAGGAAGGACACACAGAAAATGTTATACAACCACATATGTCCCATACTGACATGATGGAGTCCTGTGTATAACTCAGCCTTCATCACACCATATAGATGTATATATTTTTTAGGTATAAGAAAATAAACAGAGTGAGACTTTAAAAACAATTTACCTGTCTCACAGCAGTTAAAAATCCCTGAGGATTAAAAAATCCTGTCAGCCAGAAGCAGTTTGGTCGGCTTTCAAAAATCCAACTGTAAAATTGGTGGTTTCTTTCTAGAAGCTCTGTAAACCAGAATCCAAGAGTACTGGAAGCCCAGGATGCCTAGAAACAGGGAAGAGCATGTTGAGTCTTTAGTTTTAGTCAACAGCTTTGAAACTTCATGCCAAAAAAAGGCAATTCCTCACAGTGGTGAACAAGTACCCATGACATTCCAGCCACGACAATTCTGTGATGCTTTTAAGAATATTTAAAGTTCATTTTCCATAGTATCCCACATTCAGAGCATCCCATGAGCAAACTCTTCTCTGCTCAAATTCATGCCCATCACCCCATTTAGAGATGCTTCATGCCCCCAGTGACAACTGTCCATTGCTGTATAAACTAGGAAGAAATCTTGTATACATGTTTTTCCAAAGCCAATGCATCAAGGTAACAGGATTTCTGCCCAAACTATTCTGCTTTTTATGAAAAAAGATAAGGAAAATTGAGCTGGGAGTATGTGAAGATTCATGATGATATTTCTCTTAACAATACACGTATCATACTTGTGCTGGAAGCATCTGATTTGGTCTAGGTTTTGTACCCTGAAAACACTTTGTCACTAGAAACAAAACAAGCAAACACAAAAAAAACCAACCAAACAAACAAAAATAACAAAAACCCCCCCAAAAAAAACAAACCCTCCTCATTTTTCTTTCCATCTATTTCCATTAACAGCTCCAGCTGTCCCTCAGGGAAGGGCTGAGAGCTGGAATTGTTTAGCTGGGAGAAGACTCAGGAGATGCTATCAGTGTTTGTACCTTACATGGAGATCTGAAGATGAACTCAGGCCCTTTTCAGGGACAGGACAAGAGGCAATGGGGGAAAATGGCAAAATGGGGGAAATTCCATGTAATCATAAGAAGTTTTTTGGTTGGTTGGTTGTTTTTTACTGTGAGGGTGATCAAACCCTGGAACAGGTTGCCAAGAGGGGTGGTGGAGTCTGTAGAGTCATGTGAATTGCCCTGCTCTCAGAAGTGGGGTTAAACTGGACTATTTCCAGAGAGCCCTTCCAGCCTCTACTGTTTCGTGATTCTAAAACCACAAGTTTTAATCTCAAAGAACAGCATCAGTGCAGTGCAATATCTTCAAATCCATCATCATGTTTTTAATTATTCTTTCCTGTATAGTTTGTTTTGTTTTGTTTTGGTTTTTTTTATCCTGCCAATAGGCATGTGCTGGTTTGCACTGGGGTCAACTTTCTTCCTAGTGAGCAATTGCTTCATGAATCTCTTGTCTGTCCCTCATTCTATTTCACTGTTTTCTTCCATTTCATTACTATTACTATATTTGTATTTCAAGTATTAAACTGTTTTAATCTCAACCCATGAGTTTGACTTGGTTTTGAAGTGAGGCTGAGGAGGGGAGGGCAGCTGCAGGGTGCTTAGGTGCCGGCTGCTGTTAACCCAGGACAATGACAGGGTCTGTTAAATGGGAAACACTTGCATCTCCCACATCAATTTCTATTTTTTTGAATGGAGGAGGCCTTGTTTTGTCAGTGTTTATCTCAAAATCTACTCCAGCAGTTGCACAGTCCTGGTTAGCACCTGCACTTGAAAACAGTTTTTACTGGATGTCTAGAAGTTTAATCAAACTCTGCAGAAAAATATAAATCTATTATTTTCCTCACAAAACAAATGTTGCACACCTACTTTTTTCCAGCTAGCAGGAATCCTTCCATCATACATGCAGTCTAAAGCATCCCTCAGGTTTTCACTCATCACAATTGTCCCATCGATAGCAAGTTTGAGCTCAGTCAGAGTGCTTCTCACCAAGGAAAGGACTCTCTGCATTTGCGAAATTTCCTGGTGCAAAAATATGGTCATAGGCTGAAAAGGTCCAATCTTCTTCAGCTTCTCTTTTACCTGCAGGTAGAAAAACAAATACTCGTCATCAGAAGCTAATAAAAAGGTGGCTTTATGCTAAGTTTAGGCATCGATACAATTTTTAAGGCATAACACTTTTATTGAAGAAGTTAAATGGTCAGTTTAACATCTTCCTTGAATCCTCTGCAAGACAGAAATACAGGAATTGTTCCAAGAGAAATTTATGGTGCTGCCAGGCTGTGTTTTTAGTCTGTATATCACTCCATGAGCTCATGTCATTAAAACAGCATGTAGGCCATGCCCCATTGCAATGATTTCATTTCTAATTCCAAGACAGTTGCCAAGGTTCACTTCATACAAACCAATCAAGAGTGATCCATGATCTTGCCAATTTCATCAGTGTTTTGATATGTAAAAAAAAAAAGAGGAAATTAAATAGTTTTCAGCATGTGAAAAAATTTAGTCCTTCACATTCACTTTTACCAATACAAACTATATTTTAATTGGTCATTTCCAGTCAGTTGACCTGCCCAAAAAGAGCTCTTCTAAAAATAACAGGGCTAGCTGGACAGTGATACTATAGAACATTATGAAGCCACATATCTGTTCCTGGAGCTGCTGAGCAGAATTTGAAGAGAGTTGGAGTGACAACTACCAGGAGGTTTAGCCTATGACTAAAGTTTGCTGAGAAACTCCACAAATTGCAGTTCTTTACAGATCTCAAGACACCTGGGTCAGCCTTTTGCAAAGTCACAAAGCTCAGGCTTCTAGAAAGAAGAAATTACAAGAAATGCAAGCTTTTGGAAGATAATCAGCATTCCTAACTCAGGTAAGTTAACCCATCTGTTTAGATCAAATGTATTATCCTATTTATGGCACTTGATGGGAAGGAAGATTACAGGATACAAAATGGGCTAAAGCAAACAGAAAGGAACAGGTGTAGGCCATGGGTACCTGGAGAGAGTCTGAACTCAGGAGCACACCCCACTCCAGGAAACATGGTGCTGTGTGAAAACAGGGAGTGCTGAATTGTACAGTTCTCCTGCTCCTTCTCACAGCTCAGCAACCACATGGGAGATGCTTGGCATTTCTAGACCAACACAGAGGAATAAGGAAAACTTCAACCCTAGCCTTTAAGAAGGAGAATTTTGTGCTCTTCAAAAATCACCTTGGAAACGCCCCGTGGGCTAGGGCTCTTGGTAGGGGGCCCAAGAGAGCTAGTCGACTTTCAGACATAACCTTTTCCTAGATAGGTATTCCCTCCTCAAGATAGGTATTCCCTTAAAAACAAATACAGCAGAGGAGGCAGGAGACCTGCATGGATAAACAGGGAGCTCCTGGAAGAACTCAAGTGAGAGGGGTTTACAAGACGTGGAAAAAGGATCTGGTTAATTGGGAGGATTATAAAGATGCTGCCAGGGTCTGCAGAGACTCAGTGAGAGAGGCCAAGGCTCTCTTGGAACAGTCTCACCATGGAGGTAAAGGAAAACAAGAAGAGATTTTTCAAATATATCACTGAGAAAAGGAAGAGCAGGGAAAAAATGGGGGCACTGCTGAATGAGGTGGGAGATGGTAACAGAGGCTGCAGAGATGGCAGAGCTGCTGAAGGCCTTCTTGGCCTCACTCTTTGCTCCCCAAACCAGTCCTCAGGAACCCCAGCCACTGGAAATTAAAAGCAGAGCTGGAGAAAGGAAGACACTGCACTGGTGAGTGAGGGCTGGATCAGAGATCACTGGGATAATCTTAAAACACACAAAGCCATGGGGAGCATCCAGGGGTGCTGAGGGAGCTGCTGGTGCTGCTTCTGAGATGCTCTCCCATCATTTCTGAAAAATCATGGAGAACAGGAGAGGTGCCTGAGGACTGGAGAAAGCCAATATCGCTCCAGGGACACCATCCTCACCTCCATCCCTGGACAGATGATGAAGCAGCTCATTCCGGAGCCCACCTCTAACCACATGGAAGAGAAGAAGGTTATCAGGAGCAGCCAGCATGGATTTACTAAAGGGAAATCCTGCTTGGCTAATCTGATACCCTTCTTTGAAGCCATAGCCACACAGGCAGATGCAGAGAGAGCAGCAGATGTCATCTACCTTGAGTTCAGCAAGGCTTCTGACACTGTCCCCCATAACAACCTCACAGAAAAACTCCAGCAGTGTGGCACAGACAGTGGGTCTGGGTGTGGATGGAAAAGTGGCTCCACACCAGAGCTCAGAGGGTTGTGACCAGTGGCACAGAGTCCAGCCTCATCTGGAAAGAGCTATAATGCCAGCATCCTAAAATTCTAAGGCTCTACAGGCCAACTAAGTACTATGGAAAGGCTGAGAGAAAACAAATTGTCCAAAGTGTGACCTTAAGAAAGGCCACAGAGTACATCTTATGGGGCTACCCATGTAGCTAGTTATAAGCACATGTTTTCTAACTGTAGCAACACTCTCTCACTTTGAGAGTCATTCCATCTTCTGCACACACAGAAGTTGCTGTATCAGAAAAGAAATGGATGCAAGACGCAGTAGTCCATTACAGCTCTACTTACAGAGGTTATTTATGTTAATATGGATGCTGAGATACTAACACCAGGCTTCAGTCAATGCAACCTACCCCTTGAGAAGCTTTTCAGCATTCACTGCACCCTGAAGAAGAAAGCAACCTAAAAATATCTTCAGTATGTAAGCTGCATACCAAAGCAGTGCATATGTTAAAGCTCTGATACTTTTAGAAGCATGAATACACTTGCAACAGGACCTCAGCTCTCTACAGTGCTAACAGTCTTACTGAAGTGGGGATGATATGCCCCCCCCCAAGGTGCAAATGGCAACTTCAGCATTAAGTGCCTTAATATTGTGAAAAAGCTCTCACACAAGTTCTTCAATGTGCACTTAGTGACTTCATTATGATTGTTAAGAGCCTGGTCAGGCTCCTTAAAATGTGTTTTTAAAGTATTGTCTGAGGAATGCATTCAAACATGGTTTTGGTTGGTTGGCTTGTTTTCTAACACATCCCCACAAAGCAAGATGGAGCAAACATTTTTTACAGCATCTCATGAACTCACTTCCAGTGGTGCATAATCAGCAGGAAGCTTTCCCAGCATATCATCAGCCAGTCTGGTGACCACTGCCTCCCGGGTTTCTTCTCCTCCAGAAGAGCTATCTTTAGGCTGAATGCTGAGAATGGTGTCCAGAACATCCCTGGACAGTTTGCTTTGGTAAGCTATATCTGCATTGGGGTGCAAGCCAAACACCTCTGGTGTGTCATAAGCAGGAAGGCTCTAGAGAGTAAGACAGATCACAAATGGAGATGACTTTACAAGCCAAGTATTAAAAACCAAACAAATAAATAAACAAAAGCCACAATAAAACCAAATAACAAAGACACACACAGACAGAAACCTGCTTACAGTGTAAAGAGGCTTCAAACAGCCTTAGGGCAAATCATTTGCTGTCATCTGTTTCTCATATCACAGCCCAAATCACAACAAGGTTAAGAGTGAGTTCATTTTTAACCTCTGTGCACTGTTTGAACAGCCAGCTTGTGCTTTCATGTGCCTACACTTGTTATTTCTGTGAGGTTGCAGCCAATGTCTGGACTCTTTGCCCTCTTTAATAACTCCATGCCTTCAGGTATGTCACTCAGACCACATCAGAAAGAAGATTCCTGTCATGACGGCCAGATCTCAGGGTCCCTTCCAACCCAAAACAGTCTATGATGGTGATAATGTTAATGACAACAATTGGCATCAAAAGATATGCAAGCTCTTAGAAAGCAATGAAGAATCTGTGAAGTAAGGGCAAAATATGGTGCTCAGAAGAAAAGACAAAATTCGGGGACTTGGGAACCTGTGAGAAGCAAGGGGTCTGTTACTAACAAGCTTTCCTTTACCAACCTGTATGTGCTGAAGGTACTGATCCACCAGAGTGCATCTGGGTATGCTGTACCCTTTGGAGAAGCTAAACTCTTGGCTGAATGTATTTTCACTGAACCAGGTCTTCACAAAGGTGTTCATCAGCCTCTTGTCATAGTCATCAGTCACACGGCCTCCGTACTGGATCTCACCTATCATGTACTGGATGGTACTCCATGAGATCCCCTGGAAACAAGCAAGGAGCACTGGATTTACACAATTCTCTTCTCATCTGCTGGCACCTCTCTTAGTAAGAACAGCTGATACAGGGTGTCCTGCATCTTTGTCCCTTTTGGAGGGAAGTCAATTTCTTACTATTCTTTTTTTTCCCTGTAACTCTGCATTCCCTGAACACCTTCAAGGGTTTCTCAATACAAATGTAATTCACAACTAATTCAAGAGGCTATTCTGGCATCTGGTCAAGACCCAGATACATCCCAATCATGCTTTTAACTTCACTGAAAATACCCATTGCAAAGTGGTCTGCCACAGACTCTGCCAACTTCCCCCATGAAAGTGAGGAATATAAAAGGAATTATTATGTATTCTTTTAAGGCCACATTAAATTTGTTTATGTAGCCAAGATAGGTTGGAGGAGACAAATCTTACTAATTTGACTCAAAACAAATGTAAATAAAAGCATATTTTAAATACAGCCATCCATTTTAGCTACCTGACTAAATTAGCATTGAAAAGGAGCTCTATACTTCTAAGGCACAGTCTTCATGGCAGATAGATGGGAGGGGTCTGTGTTTTTTTAAATTGACAGAATATAGAACTTTAACATTCAGGGGATTAAAAGTCTAATTTAAGCCTGCTGTTTGTATGCTTGGAAAGCTGAATGTGGAAAGAAATAAAAGACTTGTTTAAAATCACATTTGCCTTGCAGCAATTTGTAACCCTGTCTATATATTCCACTACTAGTTTGGTGTATCTCTATCTCTCTATCTCACCCCACCTCCCCCATGAAAAATGGATGACCTTCTTGGCATCTGTGGCATCCAGGTGGTTTTGAATGGCTTGCACAGCAGCACTGAAATCAGCCTGGTTGAACTCGTAGGGCACATTCCACCCCAGGGAGCCAAACTTGCGTCGCTCCTGGACAGCAGAGTGGAGAAAGGCGAGCGTGTAGAGCATTGGCTTCCACTGCCCCAGCTCACTGAACTCCAGCAAGTCCTGGTTCACTCCTGTTGATGTAAATGGGCTTGATAAAGAACCACAGGAAGAGGGTTTTGCAAAGCTGCTCCAAAGCAGTGCTAAACCAGCACTGCTGGAGATGTTCAGCCAGCCTTCCGCCTCTCCCTGGAGCAAAGAACTGTTCTGCAAAGTGCTCCTTGCTGGAGACGGCTCACAGCGTGTTGTTGTGCAGCTCAAATTAAGAGCAAACTTCAGGGAAATAAGCAAAAAAAACCCACCTCCAACCATCAACAACAAAAACCCCACAACAAAAACCAACCAACCAAATAAAATAAAAAAAACCACAACCAACCAACCAAAAACAAACACAAAAACCACAACATTTAGCTGAATTTGTATTAAGAAGTTTTCTGCACACACTTTGACATTTATGTCCCTGCTGAGGAGAGGCTGAGGGAGCTGGGGCTCTTTAGCCTGGAGGAGACTGAGGGGGGACCTCATCAATGTCTATCAGTATGTTAAAGGTGAGTGTAGGGAAGATGGAGCTAGACTCTTCTCAATGTCATCCAATGACAGGACAAGAGGCAATGGGAGCAAGTTGGAGCACAAGAGGTTTAGCGTAAACACAAGGAAGAACTTTTTCCCAGTGAGGGTGCCAGAGCCTGTACAGGCTGCCCAGGGAGGTTGTGGAGTCTCCTTCTCTGCAGACATTCCAAACCCACCTGGATCTGTTCCTGGGTGACTTAGTCTAGGTGACCCTGCTCTGGCAGGGGGGTTGGACTAGATGATGTTTCGAGGTCCCTCCCAACCCCTAACATTCTGTGATTCTCTGATTTATTTTATGCTATGCAAAGAGCACTAACTAGCCACCAAAGATGAACATGTTGCTTCTCAGCCAAAAGGCTAAAGCAGGTTAAAGATGTAGACACTTTGAACTGAGGTGTTAGAAGACAAGGGTTGAGAAAGCAAAAATAATTTCCCATTTTTTTGTCCAATTAGGTCTGGCAACAGAACATTAGCATATCTTCTCTGCCTTTGGATTCTCAGAACTTGTAGCAAAACTCTGAGGACTGAGGTGTTTCCTGGGATCACTGTGATCAGTTCCTTACAGCAGCTTCACCTTCTATCAGTGGCCACCATGTGAGCATGCCAGATGGCCCAAAAAGAGCAGAATTTGACTGAAATAATTCCCAATCTAGCACTCACCACTGTATGTTCTCTTCAGTCCAGCTCTGAGCCCTTGTGGTGGCTCATTAGTAAACTTGATGGACATCTGAAGCAGGGTGATGGGAAACTGTCTGTGGCTGTCAGTTGTCAGCCACAGCCTGAAGCTTTCGTGAACAGTCTCTGTCTCCATCACTGTATCCATCAGCTCATCCAGAAAGTCCAGTCCCAGATGGCAGTTCTGTAGAAGTGCCCAACTTCCCTAGTTTAAAACAACAGAATGTGAAGGCATCAACACCACTGACAAATTAAAATCACTCCTTGTCTCTGCTGCTGGTTAGGAACAAAGCCAGTGCATCTAAGGCAAAACACACCACGTTTAGTGTTTATCAGAGCTGCTAAAGGAAGAAACCCTCCATGGTGAATTTTACATCAACTCCAGGCTGATGTCATGTACAGAGCAGTGTGCACAATGATGGTGCACAGCATGAGTTGTCCACAGGAAAGCTCCTGGGAGCCAACATCTGGGCTGCTCCTTCTCAAGCCACTGGTAGCTTGTCTGGTTTTATCATCTAAACAAATGACCTCTGATTGCCCACTCTGGTCTTCTCAACTACTCCCTGCCTTTTCCAGTTCAGTACAGCTGAAACTTATCTGGGCATCACTGCAGAGCTGATAAACACTGAGAAATCTGGACTTACATATGGGAGCTCAGAAGCAGCTCCATAGAGTGGACCTCACAAGGGTCACAGACTTGGAAAATAAAAGACATAATCTATTGCTATGAATCCATAGATATCAAACTTCCTCATATGAATTATCATACTTCATACAGAACTCTGCATATGAATTATCATACTTCAAGGAGGAAGGAAGTGCTGCTGGATCTTGTATTTATGAACAAAGGTGGTCTGGTTGGGGATGTGAAGGTTGGTGGCAGCTTTGGTGGCAGTGATCACAACATGGTAGAGATTAGTATCACATGAGGAAGAAGCAGGGTAATAAGTAGGATTGAAACCCTGGACTTCAGGGTGACTAACTTTGTCCTCTTCAAAGCCCTGCTGGGAGGAATCCCTTGGGCTAAGACTCTAGAATGGACCCAAGAAAGCTGGTTGGTATTTAAACATCACTTCCTCCAAGCTCAAGACTGGTGCATTCCTTCAAGTGAAAAATCAAGTAGAGGAGGCTGGAGACCAGCATGGATGAGCATGGGGTTGCTGGTAAAACTCAAGTGGAAGAATGAAGTTCATAGGATGTGGAAATGACACTGGTCTCTTGGGAGAATTATAAGAATTCTGTTGGGGTTTGTAGGGATGCAACTAGGAGGAATTAACTCTGGCCAAGGAAGTCAAGGAGAACAGAAGGGATTCTTCAAATACATCAGTGAGGAAAAATGTGGGCCCAGTGTTGAATGATGTGGAAGCCCTGGTGAGAGAGGATGCAGAGCAGGCAGAGCTGCTGAATGCCACCTTTGCCACAGTCTGCACTGCTCAGACCAGCCCTCAGGAACCCCTGACCCTGAGAGTATGAGTGAAAACCTGGAGAGAGGAATTGTCTCCTCTGATCCATGAGGATTGGTTAGAAATTAGACAGTAGTACTACCACCTGAAGGCAAAGCATGAGAAATTGAAACAGCTCAGCTTTTCTCTCTCATACAGGAAATTTTATTCTTTAATTCTTCTGTGTTTCACTTGTAAAATGCCCATGCTAACAGACTGCCCATCCCAATTCAAAATCCTGACCACAGTAATAAAAATTAGTTTTATATTCAGCCTTATATAATATATAAGGTTATATAATATATGAGGCTTATATATAATATATAAGGCTTATATAATATATGAGGTTATATATCTCAAGGTTATATAACCATCAGCAGTATGTTTGGAATTCATCTTCTTCATTTAACAAAACTCATTTGCATTACTATGAACACAAACCTGAAAAGATGTTATGAAATTCTTGATGAAGCTTATTCGTTATTCATGCAAACCAAATAATCACTTCAGTTGTGTTCATTAGTTAACAACCTACAAGCAAAACTCCATTTTAGATGATGCCACCACAGTATCAAAAAGCTTGTTATGGTCAACTAGAGAAGTATGAAAAGACAGTTCTATTGCTTAGGACACTTATGCATGCAAATAAATGTGTGTTCTTGCATCAGCATTAATTAACCACCAAAGAACTTCATGCCATGCCAGGGTTTTCATTTCCAGGTGTTTGACAGGCAGTAAAACCCTGCAGGTTTTTGTCCCTTACCTGAGCCATTGCCTGCTGCAGCAGCTTCCGAGCATGGACTCCCTGCCCCTGGCCCATAGAAACGCAGCGGGTCTCCGTCTTCAGTCTTTTTCCCAGAGCAATGATGGAATCCGTTGGATCAGAGCCCATGGAAAGGAAGCATATGAGAGGAGTCCGTGGGTCTGACTCTTCCCATGTCTTCTCCAAGTCCAGCATGACTCCCTCTGCATAGCTCTCTCCCATACTGTCAATAATGTATTTTCTTGCCTAGATGAAAAAGGGTAAGTTGGACTTGTGATGTCATCATGCCACAAACTGATTTTGACTTGTTAAGACATCCTGCTGTCTTTGAAGGCTCTATTTGTCACAGCCTTATAAGACCAGTTAAAACTTCAAGTATTTTATTACATGTATCCTTACATAGAACACCTATAATTACAGTTTAATAAATTAAAGTAGTAGGCTTTCTAAAACTTTAGAAAGGATTAAATTATTTAAACATGTTATCTCCATTAGAAAACAACTCTTAGGCTTAAAAACTAGATTTTCCTTCCAAATACTAGAGGAAAAAAAAAAAATAAACAGGAGAAAAGGATGTAAGATAGGCTTCAAAAGTGTTAGAACTTTCCTACCTTCATGCTTAAACAAACTATGAATTAATAACAGTAGTGATTAAACTGTCACTAAGCAGAGATCCAGAGGAACAGGTGAAGACCATCTCTGGTATTCCTTTTTTAAAAAATGTATTTATAAAATGGTTAGTTTATTGTTCCTTTTCCCCAAGGACTAGAAATGGCCCTTTCCAACAGTCTGAGATGATCTTTCGTGCTATACTGCTTCTGTCTTAGACCAGTCCTCCCCCTAACACCACTCAGTTACCCCTCAGAAGATATGCAGCATTTGGCAAACTCTGTTTTCATAAAGCCTTAAGATGAAAGTGCCTCTTGCTCCCACCAGCAGAACTGAGGAACTCTGTTTCAGACACAGCACACACCTGAGAGGTGGATTCTACAGCATCATGTAGCCTCCTCTTGACCACAATTGCACCAGTAATTGCTGAGACTTTCTCTGAATCCCTGAACCAACACCAGTTTTAGTATTTCTCTTCTAAATATATGGTTTTAAAGATTTTGAATAGATCTTAACACATATTTTTTAAAGGTGGGCCTAACTCTTCCATGCAAGAAATAATTAATCAATTAAATTGTTTTCATCTTTTGTTGGCGGCTGAGTTCATGAAAAGTTTTTATTTCAGCCTAACATGAGGACATTTCTACAATTCCAGTGAGTAGCTGATGCAAGAATACTAAAAATACCTTCTGAGCTGATGAAATCCTATCACCAGAGCAAAATCATTAGCTAATATTCATTCCAAATATTGAAATCATCTTGCTAACACTACCCTTGGAATAAATACATAAATTGTCTGAAAAGAATGTAAAAAAAAAAAAAAAAAAAGGTAAAGGTCCATTATAAAAAGAAGTTTAGTGTTAAATAATAAAGTATTGAACTGCAACTGTGGAACTCTCATTGTAATGACACTAAGCAGCCTATGTTGGCCATAGGAATGTACCTGGGCTATGGTCCTGTCAGGACACCAAGATCTGATAAGAAGAAGATGTCTGAAGCAGTCCAGGGATTGACCATAGCCACCAGGAACCAGTTCTTCTTCAGGATTCTCACTATCAAACCAGACTTTCCACTCTTTCTCTGCTCTGGAAATCTGCATTTGTGCCATCAAAGGGGTAAATCTCATGAAACAGCAAAGTCATATTTCAGATGCCACTAGGTCACAGGATTAACGGAGTCAGAAACATGCAATCCACACATGGACATTCATTTAGCAATGTCAGAACACAGATTTAGAGAGACTATTAAAAAAAAAGAGGATAAGCTTTCAGCTTTTAAGGATAAAAATGTAGGATGCAGCAATATCCTTAAGCTTTCCTGGTGTGCAAATGAGCTGCTACTCACTGTTTTGCATGATGATGGAATGGCCCAGCTAGGTCAGGCCACAGTTGCCTCAGAAACAGCTCTGAGAACACCATGTACCTACCTGCTCTCCACAGGACCCTACAGAGGTACCCTGCACCCAGTATCATTTACTTACTCCATCAGCCATCACACACTGACTGTGCATCAAAAAGTTCATACAAGTGCTGAATTTCCTGAACATCCCTTCCCTATCTGTGTGTCATCAGAGGAATACTGGAAGAAGCACCATAAAACATATCATAAAGTACAAAGAGTCTGAGAGCTGGAAAATAGATCCAAGCTGTATTATTTGAATTGGATAATAGCCAGTTGTATCCCATGAAGGTTTTATTATATAGGATGTGAAACATTCTACTTTCTTATTATTATTTTCCTTTTTCTGGAAGCCTTTCTATCAGTATAGATATAGGTCAGGGCCACAGCTGTGGCCACCTGCTGTCAGTTTCATTCTGTTCTACCAAATTAAACATCACATGCCTTGATCACTACCAGACAATCCCTGACAAAAAAGATACACTTTAAAAAGCTCTTATTTACCTGATCAAGAATACCTGAAAATTGTTTAAGCTTACTGAGCTGCACCAAGTTCAGCCAAGTCATATCCAGAATCCATTTAGCTGGCTTAGGAGGACAAGCTTTAAGGTCTAAGGAAGCTCCACCTGCAGGAAATCAGAAATTAGTTAGAACTACAACTGTTGAAGACACCCAAAAGCCAAAAAAAACCCAAAACCAACAAAAAATAAGACCCAATTGGAAATGTAAACTAGATACTATTTCACGTGACTAAGCATTCTGAGTTTGGAGAAAAAATACTTATTAACTAAGAATGGTCAGAAAGACATTTCTGAGTTAAATATCATGCAAAATTTATTTTCACATCTTCTTTTTCATCTTACTTTAAAACAGATTTATCTTTATTTTTTTTTAACTCCATATCAGTTTCCCATTACAAGTTAAATCTATTTTTTACTGTAAAAGAATAAGCTTGAGTTTATGGAGAAAAAAAATGATGAAGCTTAATTTCAACTTTTATTTCTTTGGATTTTTTGGAGGTGTTGGGGGTTTTTTTGGTTGGGTTTTTTTGCGGGGGTTTTTTGTTGGTTTTTTTTTTTGGTTGGTTGGGGTTTTTTTTGGAGATAATTTTTTTACAAGTCAAACACATACATGGTGGTATCTGAGCAGCAGACATAAACATCAGCTGAAAGGCTGATTTTCCTTTTAAATTATCTTTTTTAATTCTTCTTGAAATTCTTTTAAATTTTCCTTTTAAATTCTCACAGTTCTCAAACCTCTATTTATCTATCAGTATTGAGTGAGCATCTCTGAATTAAAACTACCACACCATGTTCTCTGTCACCAGACCAGAATGATAAGCACATATTCCTTAACTGACTGGCTCCTCATGTGCGCATGGTTGGCTAGGAGATGCAACAGCTCACAAACCTCCTCCAATCACATATGTGCTCTACAGAAGATTGTTCCACTGCTCCAACCTTTAATAAGTGTGAGGAACTCCTCGTGCTCCACTCTGTTTCTCTGGATATCAATCTTCAGTGTGAGCAGTAGTGTGAAGAGGAATTTGTGCTCCTCGTAGAGTCCTCGGGCAGTGTATTTGAACACTTCATATGTCAGGTGGTCTATAATATTGGAGATCCTCTTGCTAGTTATAGGGCTCTTGCTAGACCTGTTGGAACAGTTGAACATCAGCTTGCACAGGCTTTATTAAAAGGAATATTATATGAAGGCTAAAAAGCTGAGAAACATGAAAAAAGAGCAGACCACTAACACAGTACCAAGCATCAAGAGAGCAAAACATAGAAAGATCAATAAAATAATTCCTTTCTAATCAAGCTTTAGTGCAGAGCTGGAAATCCACACAGGATAGTGATTTTTCATTACCTCATGGCTAATTTGGGATGACTGCAAGCACATTTGAAGGTTCTTTGCTTTGGTAACTAATAGCCTGATGGGCATTTAAACGGACAATTCCTGGCAAGATTGTCAGGAGCAAGACTCTGCTTTCTGACCCTGGTTTCCAAGCAAGCTTTGCTGTGCTTCAGGCACTTCAGAGCAGGGCAGTGATTCCATTACCTGGCTAGGGAGCGGTCAAACAGGCCTAGGAACTGCCGAAGGGAGGTCTGGTACATCCCGCTGACCATGCTCATCTCTGTCATGAGGAAGTATAAGATGCTCCCTCGAGTTGCAACTGCAGGGAAGCAAACAAAACTATGTTCAAAGTGGAATGCAGAGCATCAAACTTTAACTCTCTACAACAGAGACTGAGTTTAACACCAATGCTGACTGGAGATCGATGAGTTGCTCCAGTCTTACTGGCCAGGAAACAGGATTCAGATTTTGATGTGTGTTTATACACCAGGAAAAACACCCTTTCTGTAATTAATGCATGTTCTATTTGCACAGTTGGAAAGCATCTGGAGGATACTGCAACAACAGACCATGTGAAAAGTAAGATGCTTTGAAGTACTGTTAGAGTATCCAGACAAATGTCACTTGACAGATTTGGACAGGAGTCCTCTATTGATTTAACTTAGCAGTCATTTCACTCACTGTCAGCAGGCATTTAGTTTTAAATACAAAGGTTTCACAAAGTCTGCAATGATTTCTGGTGTAGGAACAGGCACATATGCTAAAAGGCAGGTATAACAATTCCAGAGAGATTTTTTTGTGTTTCTTTTCCACCTTTTCCACATGTCAGTTAAAAGCCAAAAGACTGATTAAATGTGCTGATTATAATAACTTCAGGATCTATGACGGGACAACCAAAGCATTTATGATTATGCTGTCCCCTAGAAGAATGTCAAGATGTTGAATTGGCATCCTGTAAAAAGAGTCAACATTACTGATTTAATTGGCATCCTGTAAAAAGAGTCAACATTTTACCAGCTAAGGAAGAAAAATTAGGACCTCTCAAGTTTCTTACTTAGTAGGATGGATGGACAGGTGCTCTTAGACAGAGAGCAGTGGAAGTCTAGGGAGAGGGCAGACCATTCCATTATACAAATTCCACATGAAGCACAGCATATTTCCCTGGCTCAATATGACATTTCCTAGATACATTTTACTCCAGGAAAATACAAGTCCTTCCAACCTTGCTGACCTCACCCTCTCCTTTCTCTTCCCTGAGCACTGCTGCTTTACCCACACAGCAGCCATTTGCCTTTCACCACTCACCAGGCCTGTACTCCTCCCGGGCGGAGTTGAGCTGTACTTCAGTTTCAGCAGAAGTTTGCAGTTTCTGGGTCACCTCATCAGCAGTCTTCTTAGTGTTACTCAGTACAATTATTAGACCCTCATCATCTACCAAAGAATTCTTAGTACTTGTAAGTCGGAACAAAAGATTGTCTTCCAGGTCTTTCATTCTCCTTTTGTTCATAGTCACATCTTCAAGAAGATCTGTTCTTTCTTTCTCTAGTTCCTGTTGGAAAACAGAAGAGTAATCCAAAATAAAAACAAAATAAAACAATGTATTTGCTTTTAAAAGTACCAATCCTACTAAAACCAGTGCAGGTCAAGAGTAACTTAACTAAGGAGAAGAAAGAATTACAGGGACACAGACAGCAGGTCTCCTGAAAGGTTTCCACATATGCATCAATCAACAAATCATTTCAACAAATGCTTATATTGTGCCCTGTCAGAATTAGAAGCTCAGAAAAATTTTCCTTATCTTTCTGTTGTCGACAGACAAGTGCAAACATCTCATTTATAAAGATTTGCAACAATATTACAACTTCCAAAATAGTTTTGGGGTTTGTTTGGTTTTTGTTTGTTTGTTTTCCTACATTTTAAACTTGTGGTCTTCTCACTCCTACATTCTGCTAACATTCCTGAGTATTTCAAGCATTATTGTAAAGAAATTCCTGTCATCTTCAAAAGTTGCATTTTTTTTTTTTAATCATCTTCTTCTCATATCAGGTTTAGGTCCTTGTGACTATGTAAAAGGTATATTGAAAGATCACCACCTTCAGGTAGAAAAGATTTATTGAGCCTGTTGCCATAGAATAATGCAAATATCATCTAACTTGGAAGATGTGCTTAAAGATTCTAAAGATTATGACAAAAACTGATTTAAAAAAGACAAGAATCAAAGAATGGTGGGGGCTGGAAGGGACCTCTAGAGATCATGGAGTTCAACTCCCCTGCCAGAGCAGGGTCACCCAGGGAAGCCCACACAGGAACAGATCCAGGTGGGGCTGGAAAGTCTCCAGAGAAGGAGACTCCACAACCTCTCTGGGCAGCCTGTGCCAGGCTCTGGCACTCACACAGTAAATAAATTCCTCCTTACATTTAAGTGGAACTTCCAGTGTTCCAGTTTGTGACCATCATCTCTCCTCATTCCATTTGACACCCACCCTGCAGGTATTTGTAAACATCAGGCCCCCTCTCAGGCTTCTGAGAAGACTCCAGATAACTCCACTCTCATCAACTGATGCCTGTGGCACTTAAGCAGGTAGCAGTTATGGAGCAAGAGCAGCATAATGCAAGCTTGACCAAGTAGAAACAATTTTTAGAAGTATATCATTAAAAGAATGTTAGGCGTCCAATTAAATAGAATTATTTCATGGTGAGAAAATATTCTGAACCAAATTAAATTACACATTCTGCTGAATTCAATTTAAAAGGTTAAACATATTTTAGAGTGCAGTGAATTTAAAAACCAAACAGTAAGGTAAGTTTTCCTCACAAGAAGAGCCTGAGAAACAAGTTTGAAGCAGAATGACCAAATGAGAGCATGTGAAGTGACCTTATGTAGTGGTGCAGATGACCCCTAACCTGGGCCCCTCTGCAATGACACTGGCTCCGAGGCTACTTTGTGAAGTCATTCCTATTGCTGCCTAGTTTGGCAGTGTAGGAGCCTGGGAAAGCTCAGGAGGCTGGGAAAGCTCTGTGCATTCTGATGCCTGGTGCATTTTGACCTTGTGCACCCACCTGGAACTAACCAAATCCCCTCTCAGCACCTGGAGACAAGTCAGCAAGATGAACATCACTGAACTAGATCCATACCTTCTGAATCCTCTGGCCAATAACAGACCCCAGATGGAAGGAGCCAGGCTAGCCTGACAAGGTTAATGGCCACAGTGGCAAAGTACTTAGCCTAGTACTGACCAGAGTCAATCATCTCATGACCTTATTGATCCTAAGTGAGACCTGTTGGAAGTCACTGGAATGTCAGCAGGCTGAGTGCCTCTATTTCTGCCTGAGCTGGGACATCCCTCTGGCCAGACTGCTGGCAAAGCTCATGAAGGGAATCACCATCTGTCTGCAAAGACTGACAAAGCATCACCAGCCACTGGTACTAAGCTGATGAAGGGAGATGTATTTGCAGATCTGGAGATCCCGAGGTACCCAAACTTGCTTTACTGTGCAGAGACACACTCTGACTTACAGGTGAACCCCTGCACCTGTACACAGCTCAGTGTGCATAGGTGATTTGCTTCTGCTTAGCAACTTCTGTCAAATCCTATGTGAATCAGCATATTTAACAAAATTGTTGATTTTGATTGATTAAACACTGCTGAATTGATCAGTGTTCATATTTCAGGATTGCTGTTATCACTCACTTCAGACAGCACAATGGTGCTGAGCAGCTCACAGAAGTCTCAACACCCAAACTTCCTTAGACGTAAACTGTTGATGTGTCCTTACTCTCTGAGGAGGTTCAGAGGGGAAGGGGAGTCTCTTCTGAACCCATGGAAAACAGCAGGATTTCCCTTCACATCTGATATTCCCAGTCTCCCTGGTGCTCCAAGTCATAAACTCCTGTGTCCAAGACTGGATTTAGCCACATCTGGGGTCCTCCCTGAGACGGGTTTAGAAAACAAGGGGGCCCATTCTGAAAACCTCTGAAACCTCCTCCCACTCCCAATCCCCATGAAAATCACACTAAGCCAACTCCAAGTAATCTTTACTTTGTACATACATATATATACAAATACATATATATGTATGTACAGTATTTGTACATACATATATATGTACAAATACTGTAATCCTGTTGTTTGCTTTAGTCAACTTGCTTTGTAGGAAGTAATGTAAGGACTTTGCCAGCAAACTGAACCTTGATTATCCTGTTTTGATTCCTTGCTATATTTCACCATATTTACTTGATCTTGTTAAACCATTAATCTGTCTTAATACATTGTATTGCTGCTTTCATTTGAGTGAGGCTCATTCCATTCATTCTATGGCAAGCAGAGTCTTAAATTAGGATTCTCCAACTAGTGATGCAAGTGATTTCAAGGGGAAGTGTTCTTTTATGGCCCCTGCAACAAACTGATAATCAGAAGAATGGCGACTCACCAATTACGTATGAAAAGATGACATTTGCCCAAACCTTTCTTTCAGGAGAAGGGGAGTGTGAGAACTGGTGTGACTGGGAAGTGACAGCAAAGCAGCTAGCTGTGACAAGGGGCTTGGCAGTAAAGATGAAGGCAAAATGTTTTTTTGGTATACTTCCAAAATGCTGAGTACCTGCTTCTAAGGAGCAAGATAATGCAGGATGAGAGAGGGGAGTGTAAATCTACTAACTGGAGATTAAAGATAAAACAAGTCTGTATCTTTAAGAATAGACAAGCTACAGAAGGAGCTAAAAGAATCTAATTCAAAAAATCAAGCCCCAAAGTCCCTGGACATAGTTAACATGAGAAAACCAAATGTCTGCTGACAGCCAGCAATACCTGGAGTGATTCAGATAGTGCAGATAACCCTCCCTTTCCCACCTGAGCACGGTGCACATGTTGGTCATTAAACCAGGAGAAAATCCCAGCCCAAAGGGGTGGAACAGGAAAGCACACTAGAAAAACTACACCATTTGAAGCAATTCCAACAGCTTACTTGCAGGAACAGGACAGCCCTCACCGCACCTTAGGTGAAAAACTTAGGTGAAAACTCAATTTATTTAGATTTTAAAATGCTTTTTGCATATTAGGAGAGCAAATATTGCAAAAAGTGTCTATTTTCTGCACATTTCCAGTTGTAACACTTGGGATGCAAAAGAACTAAGTTACCATATCCATAGGTCCAAGGAACCTGCACCAGAGAGGCTATTTCAAATCCAGATCTATGGAACTGCTTCCACAAGCTGATGGCACTCTACTGATACCACAACTTGGGAACAAAAACATCCCTCTCTGGTGAAGAGACACTGGCCTATTGCCAAACCCTTGGTAGATACAGTCACAGACGTGTAGTGTCTCCCTTGACTCCAGTATTGCCATTGAGAGGTGTCCTACAGTTCAAAAGACACCCTTGCATATGACATCTATGTTGGGACTGTCATCCTAAACATGGGCTTGCTCAAATCATGGCATCTGCAGTGTCAAAGCAGGTAGCCAGCCCATGTCCCCTTGGAGCAAGGGAGTAACCAAGGGTGGTGCTTTGCACCATGTTCTGTTGTTGCCCTGAGCTCCACTGTGTGTGTGGACAGCAGAGTATCCATTTATATTTCACTTTTCCTTTCCACAGGCCATTCTTATGAGGTTGTAACTCACTGAGGCAGGAAAAATAAGGTGAGCATGGTACAGTTGTGACAATAAAGACAAACAGAACTTCCACTTGAATGAGTCAATTCTTTCTGTGCCTGCTGTTAAATCATTGCAAATAGGGTATACTAAGAATAAACGCAATAGAGACAGAAAGTTACCCTGCAATGTGGGAAGAAAAAGCAATAAATTAACATGAAAGTAAAACATAAGATGTACAGCCAGGAAAAAGAAAGGATTCATTCTTTTACCTGTTTCTCTGTGAGAATGACTCTGCCTAGAAGTTGGTTTTCAAGACCTTTCATGGTGACAGTGAAGTCAATGATGGAGGTCTGAGCACTAATTTCAGGAGAATAACCTGGATTTGGCAGCTTTGTAGTAATGTAAAGTCTGAAGCCCTTCATCACATCTACTTCCTTATCGCCAACCTTCACCTTAGAAAAGTATTAACAAGAAGTTTAAAGATATCAAAAACCAGTAAACACTCCTTCAATTCTGCATGTAGAAACAAAGGCTACAGTTTGCTGCTCAAAGGTGTAAAAATCCAGCTTTAAATTACATATTTGCTGCATATTTATTCAGAATATCTGTGGAACACTTGAAATGGCTCATTTACAGCCTTGCAATCCTTAAAAACTGCCATAAGCAAAGGGCTAAGCAAATCTCTATATTACCTGTTTGCCCCCTTAAACTGCATTTTTGTTGTTAGTATTAATCATACGTAAACATTAGTTCAGTATTTTATAGTCACATGCTTATCAGGAGATTTTTTTTTTTTTGAGGGCAAAGGAGTTCGGGGGTGTGTGGGGGGAGTTTTTTTCCACTTGTTAGCTCATTTGTTTTATGTTTACCTTGTTGGCTGAACCCGTTTGAATGAAGTTTCTTTCCAAAATGTTATCAAGTGCTGGGTCAAGCTCTTCTCCGACATCTTCTATCAGAAGAGGTCTTCCCAAGGACAGGCTGTCTTCCAAGTGATTTCTAAAATATTTGTGATTCAAAGAAGTGATCTAAAAATACAATCATGGACCTGCATGTTATGCCCAGTAACCAAGATCTTTCTATTGTTTTGCTTTATATTTATAAAGTATTTCATTTTATTTAAATGATAACAAAATTAGTGATCATGGGGATAGACTGGGATTAAGGCAAAAATTGTGACCATAAGGAAAGGCAGCACCAGCACACTCTATTCTCAGACCTTACTGAATGTAAACTTCTGTTTTTCAACCAGAGAAGCAAAGCAATTAAGTTTTTTTAATATCCTAATGAATGCAACTAGAACAGAAATTCACAGGAACCTTTTATCACCTGCAAATTTATCTTGGATACCTTCCCCAAATCAAACTGCAATAAACTCAATTCAAAGATTAGGGCTCTTCTTTTCCCCCATTGAAAATTCTATTCTACAAACCATTAGATACATTTTGTTTTAAAAAGCAGTCTTCAGTATAATTGTGATTAATTTTCTTTTATTTTTTTTTTTTATTATTTTCAAAGCACATTCATCTTAGGGTTGTATTTTTTTTTATAATTCTGTAGTTAACATTTTTTTTTTTTTTTTGCATTTGAATTGGTGTCTTGCCTCAAACTTTTAAGTTGTTTCAAAACTGTCTTCCCTGTATATTTAGCACCTGGCATCCAGGCTGAGACAACACAAATTATCAATAATTTCAGATTAACAGATGGTAGAAATATCACGTTGTGCATCTTCATTTAAAAACATTTCTATGAATCCAACTCTCTTATTTGTTTGGGGTTTTTCTTCCCTAATGTATTCTGCAAACATACTTCTGTCTTATCCATCTTTTTACCACCTTCAGGTTTGGTTTTTTTTTTCCATTAAAATAGCTTTCTTAAACAAATGGAGTCACTGGTACTAATATAATGAGCTTCATTATATGTTTATTGTATGTTTTTGTACATAGCCATATCTCAAACCTACCAAACCTGAGATGCCCTTTATAACCAGATTTATATATATATATATATTCACTATTTTGTGCTAAGGGTCTCTATAGTTTCTGGAAGCACCAGTGTCCCCATTCCCAGGGTTTCTGGAATCACTGGTGTCCCTGTTCCCAAGGTTTCTGGAAGCACTGGTGTTCCCATTACCTGCAGTTCATTTCTGCCTTCCTTGTTTTTAATCCAGATGTTACCCTGTGCCTGGGGATCGATTAGCAAAGGATAACGAGATGCTTTAGTAGCAATGATGCCATTCTGGATGGACAGCTCATCGTTAGGCAATCCCTGCAGGTTCCAGTCACTAATGGTTGGAGCATCAGCCAGCATTTCTGGGAGGCTGAAGTGGCTGCGGAAGGGGATTTTCCAGCTCCTCAGTTCCCTTTGCCAGCCATCCACCAGCAGGCTGCGGAACTCCTGGTTAAACGGGCCAGCATAGGACAGAAAAGCTGTAGCCAGAAGGACATCCCCTGACAGAGAAAAAGGAAAAGAAGAAAATAAAGCATGACAACTTGGCCAACTATAGTCAGGATGAGCTGCTTCCTTCTCCGGGGGTTGTCTGGTTTAGCTGGGAGCTGAAGAACACATCCCAGCAAGATGGCAAACCAGTCTTTTTCCCAAGGTAGTTCCATGGGCCTCTGGCAGCCAGCCAGGCTCACCCCAACACAGACCACCATTCCTGCATGAGCAGGAAACTGTGGAATAAACTTACTACTAATTATGAACTAATCCATTATAATTAGTACTACTACTAAGTAATCATGTAACAGGTATCCTTGTGGAGGTATTAAGTAGTTGTGTCCTGGGATGGGAGGAGAGCTGATGGTAGCAGGTGAAATACTGGAAGTTCTACCTCAACATGAGGAAAAACTTCTTCCCAGTGAGGGTGACAGAGCCTGGCACAGGCTGCCCAGAGAGGTTGTGGAGTCTCCTTCTCTGGAGACTTTCCAGCCCCACCTGGATCTGTTCCTGTGTGAACTACCCTGGGTGACCCTGCTCTGGCAGGGGGGTTGGACTTCATGATCTCCAGAGGTCCCTTCCAATCCCTAACATTCTATTAAGACAAGTTTTAATCTTCTGGTAGGTTTGGGAATTGCCCCAAGTTTCATGACACCATCATTCTGCATTGTTTTGGGGGTTTTTTTGTACATTTAAAATAAGAATGTAGGACTCAGATTGGAGAAGATATTGTACTTTTATACTGAATATTAATATTTTTTTAGACTTTTTCTCATTACCTACAAAAAAAAAGTGATGAGCATGAGAGGAAGTATTTTTACTTGTATTTTTAGTAATTTAATAATACATAGAATCATTCAGGTTGGAAAGGATCCTTGGGATCGTCAATGTATATATAAACATGTTTATCTAAAAATACAACCTTCCTACTATAATACAACCTTTACAAAAAAACAGGGTGGGTGGGTGTTACAATATTTCAAGGCAGAAGTCAGAAAAGAAGCTTCAGGTCACAGTAAAGGACAAGAGAAATTTCATTTAACTTGATCTAACTAATAAGTTTATTATGAAGTCCTCTAGTGTCCTGTTGCATATATATAAAATTAAAATGAACTTCTAGCAGTGCTTGAACAAGAGAATTCATAACCAAGACCCTACTTTGAGCACCAAGGAAGTGAAGCCCCGGGGGAAAAGTTTGCAAAAGCAAAAGTTTCCAGTTTCACTACTTATTACCACCCCAGTGACCAACTCCCAGGTTCAGGGCTGGATCCAAGCTTACCAACTAGCCTCTTGGTTTGCACAGCAAACTCCTTCCTCTGCTCTGTCCACCTCTCTTTTTCCCCTGCTAAGCCACTGATGAGGCTGGAGGCAGTTTGCATTTTGTGACGGCAACGCTCCGCGTCTTCCAGCAGCGTCTGGGGAAACCATGCACCAAGAAATGACTTTCACACCCTTGTGGGTGAGAGGCCAGAAACAGCTGCACATTCAGCTCAACCGCCAGTTCAACAACAGCTTAAAAGTATGTTCTCAAAAACAGCTTATAAGTATGTTCTCAAACACATCACTGTGCAGAGGAGGGAAAGTGAGATGGAAGAAATAGATCAGGGCAAACTCTCCATGTTTGTCATCAGTCTGATCTCACTTCATATTTCTGCTCTGTACTGTTGGCACAAATGTGAGAGGACATGCAATAAACCTGGTGCCTATTAACTCTGGGAATTGGTACCTATTAACTCTGGGAATTCTGCCCAGAATTTCAAATATATTAAACACAGCTAACATATATTAATGAAACTTGATGTTACAAGTCTCCCCAAATAAAATAGGTTTTTGGGAGGCAAGAGGAAGAGGGGAGAGGCTCAGTGGCAAAGAAGAGCTGGGATCCACAGAGGCAGCATCCAAATAATATCTCTCATCCTCTGTCCATCAACATCCTTTCCAAGGATGTTCTCAACTTCATTCTCTCAACTTCACTATTACATTTTCTTTAAAGTAAGGATGGAAACTTTTTTTTTTTCTTCCCTGTTGAGCAGTTCACCTGTTTTTCTCTCATTGCTTTTTCATACTCTGCCTGCACAATGTCCAATTCTTCTTGCTTGGCCACCAGTTCTTCTTGAGCTTTCTGCAGATCCAGCATAGCTGTGGTCAGGCGATTCTCCTGGATTGCTAAATTAGCCTGTAAACACACAAAGATGGAAGTGGTTTTCCCTAAGCCCAAAGCATTTGCTATCTTTTTTTTTCCCTCAAAGAAATGCTACATTTCAAGGTCAAACAGCTTGGTAGAGATTTCACTATGCATTGAAACCTTGCAGGTAGCTGCAGGTAGGCAGTTTTTCTAACATCAATCAGAAAAGAAATTAATTAGAAAAACTGGGAATATACGCCGTTCTCCATCTGACACAAAAATCAGTCTGATCTGGTCTGCAAAAAAGGCTGCTGCCACTGAAGATTAGCTGATTTCTCCAACCAACATCCTTTGTCTAATAAAACATTCTACCTCCAACCCCAAATCTTGTTTCCCTCAGTCATCCCCACTGTAAATAGAAGTTGTTCTGTGTTAAAACCATGCTTGAACAGGTTTTTCCTGACTTTCGTCCTTACCTTTACTATCTATTTAGACCTGGTTTAAATAACACTGATGAGCAGAGTCTCTGCAACACCCTTCTTATGAATTGAGAGCTCGAACATTAAAAGAGCCACTTTTTTCCAATTTAATTTTGAATGAAGGCAAAGCAATAGCAATAGTGAATTAAACTAGATGGCAGCTGCTTCAACCCCATTCAGAAGGGGTCCAGAGTCATAAAACTGCACAATAGCTTCCATAATTATAACAACTCATGAGTGGTACTACCTTTGGAATATATTTTGCTGTAGAGTTCCTATTTGCAAGACAAAAAACCCCTACAGAGGCAGGCAGCAATTTGACTAATGCCCCTGATGTTCCCAGCAGATGGTCTGCTCAGGTGCACAGAGGTGGAGAGGGAGCAGAGGGTGTTGATGTGCCCCTTGCTGATTAAGAGACTTACTTTTAAAGGTAACACTTCTTTGTTGATGGAAAAAAACACAGCCATAGCTTTGGTCCATGAGCAAAGGCCAGCAACATTCCCACACACTCTCTTAGCTGTCTCAATGTTGTAGTCCACCATCTCAAAATAAGGGCTCAAAAGTTCTACCACTTCTTCATTAATTGTGTCCTTTGGAAATTGCTAAAAAAAACCCCACAAAAATTAAAATAAATAAAATGTTGCAAGCTACATCATGTAAAAGCTCTGCAAATATAGGTTATTTATGTATGTATTTCAGCATCCACACAGTACTGCCAAGATCACAAATGTTGCTTGTAAACAGCTAATATGAAGTTCTGCCTCACGCATCTTCAAGAGCTTGCCAAATTCATTCCTTTCTGGTCTATGCTCTTACCAATGCAACCCAGTTTGCCTTCATTTGTGACCTTCACTATCTTACACTGTCCATTACCCTTGCACAGATAATTGTTGGTGCATAGTATCACTAAAGTAGAGAAGCCCTGGACATTCAAACCAAATGCTTAAAGCTTGTCACTGTAATTTCATTGTCTTATGAGAAACTAAGATTGATTTATGATCTGACTTTGCCAGAAGGATTTGAATTACTTGAATTATGACACACTTATTTTTCACTCCTTAAATTTCAGCTCTACCATGTGCCTGATTCCCCCTGTACATTAGTGTGAGCACCAGAGAAAACAACCCTGATTTTCTAGAGCGCTGCCCCTTCTAAAACCTCAAAACCCCCTCAAGGGAAGGTAGCAGCTGCACCTGGAGGCTCTGTAAGAAGTTCCCTGCTGTCATCAGCTTCAAAGACTCTTGCCAGGAGGGGATGGTGGAGCACTTGTCCTGGTGCAGCCTCACGCTGGTGACCCTCCTCTGGAAAAGCAGCAGCACGCAGTCCATGATGCGCATGATGAGGGAAGGGGGCCGTCCCAGGGTACGGACGGTGGCGATGTCTGCTGGCTTTATGGTCTGCCAAGTGCAAAGGGAGGGCAAAGCAATCACTGCTCGTGTGATAAGACACAGCACAAGCTCACCATCAACCCACACAGAATCACAGAATGTTAGGGGTTGGAAGGGACCTAGGAGATCATCTAGTCCAACCCCCCTGCCAGACAAGGGTCACCTAGACAAGTAACTGCTAAACACAAAGATCACTCCCCAGATTAAAAGAAAATCTGTAGTTGGTTATTTCACTCCATTCTGCATATGTTTTAGGACTGCTCAATGTTATGTGAAGAGACAGGTAGGTACAGAGTAGCTTGTAAACATTTTTAAACATATAGTGAGAATATAGGGTTTTTTGAGTAAGAATTGTCCGAGTTCAATACAATACAGTACCTTCCAGCCCCTGACATTCTGTGATTGTGTGAATAGACACATGTCTACACTGCCAGCAGAATTTCACTGTAGGAATCCCTAGTTGGAAATGTGCAAATCCATCATGACTGTGAGATTCTCCTTCTAAAAGATGTAGTCCTACACACTCTTGTACAGAGTACTTTCTTGCTTAAAGGAGTTTGAATGAATGAATTCATGCATGCTGAGAATGGAGAGATGCATACTGATGAGCTCATTTTTATGATCATTATCCTTTCCCTTTAGACACAGCAAAGCAATTAATTACAGTAAATGCAGAAGTTACTACTCTCACCCCCTTGTGAAGTCTCACAGTAACGCTAGTATAGCTTTTCTTTACAAACAGATTTTCATCTCTTAGAATCCAACATTTCAAGAGCTCTTTTAGCTTTCTCCTGCAGCTAAATGTCAAGCTCTTGTGATACAGCCCTGCCTGCTTATTTCTCTCTTACCGGCTGTCATGCCAGCCTTCACTGAGACATTTCCACTCTGCCCTTCAAGAATGATGGCAGTCAGAGATGGTTCAAGTCATACATTCAGAAGGTTCACAAAAACTTATTTATACTAGATTTTGAAGACTGATTTGAAGGAATATCACAACAGTCTTTAACCCTCATAACTGTTGGCAGTCTCTCAAGTGGAAAACCTTGCAGTAAATCTACATAACCTTTGAGGTTTATGTGTCCTTCAGTTTTTTACTTCATTCTTTCCTGTTTCTTGAGATGCCAGCTCCCTGCCAGCCTCTAGTATTAGGCTTACTTCAGATCCCACCACTGCTGCTCATGACAGAAATGCCTTCAGGGACATTTGCTTATAGCATCAGCTGAAGAGATATTTAAAATAATAATAATGATAATAATAATAATGATAATAATAATAATAAATAACAACAACAACCACCATTATTATTATTATTAATAATAACAATTATTAATAACATGTCCTGTAAAGATATGGGCACAGTGTTATCACTCTTCTAAAAAAACATGTTGGCAGACATGAAATCCCACGGCAAATGCTAGAAACCTGGGTAATGCTTATTCAATACACAAGGAACTGCTGAAAACATACCAGGAGGTTTACATCTGGATAGAATTCTAACTCTGCATGCAGTTAACTCTGCAGGCACACAAAGCTGTTTCACAGCAGCATCACCATTCAATCACTAGTCTACTATCAACCTGCAGCACATCCCATGTCAACTGTAGTTGCAAATCAAACTTGTCATTTTCTGAACAACTGCCTATTTTGCTTTGGCACTCAGGTGGAAAAAGAAAACCAAAACTGAACCTAAGAAAGCGCAAATGTGTATATTTGCATCCATTTTCTGTCAGCTGAGTGAGTGTGGTGCACTTGCAACCTTGCCTTTGTCTGCAAAGCAGACAATCCTATCAGCTGTAAATAATGTTGTGTCCACACATTGTCCGTGCACTAACCTGCAAGGCTGCTTCTGCTTCCTCTAAAGCAGGCTTAGCAGCTTCCAACTTCTCTTTAGCAGCAGCTTTGTCAACTGAGATACTGTCTACAATAATCTGAGCTTTGTCTTTTACCTTCTGAACTTCACCTTTCACCTTCTCAGCAGCCTGGGCTTTTACAGTAACTTCTTTCAATACCTAGAATGTGAGAAAAGCCACATGGCAAATATTAAAGAAAACACCTAGTTGGAAGAATGTATTCATTTATGTTGAAAAAAAGTTACCTGTTGAAATCCAGAACCAGAAAAATAAAACAAGATTACTTTTGTCACATAAGTTTCCAAGACTGCTTTTTCCCCAACTCTTAAGTTCCTTTTACTTCATTAATCTTTTCAAAATAGAATAAAAATTAAGAAATAAAAATCAAACAGCAATAGACTTTGAAGTATGTGCTTACCATGTCAGCTTTTTCATTGGCAATTTGAAGTTCCTTTTCTTTTAACTCCAGCTCTCTGCTTAGAGCAGCCACTGACTCAGAAGCCTCTTTCAATTTTTCCAGTCCTGTATTCACTCTGGAGTTAAAAAGCAAAATAAGAACCATGTTGCTCCCTATGTAATTTTCTCTTTCCTCTCCAAATTATTCCATTGATAGAATGAATCACATCAATCAGAGTGAGCACTTGCAATGTTTTACAACAAAACCAAAGCCTGTACAGAAACTTTCATACAGATGTCTGATGTCTTCAGAATCAAGAAAGAGAACAATAAAGAATTGCATGAAGGGAGTTTGTGGCTTGAAAATGTACCCACTTCCAAGACAAACAGAATGCCTTCATCATTGCATCAAAATCCTATGTTGGTTGTATAAATGTCACTGGCCCTGCTGAGTTCCTCCCTGAGAAAGAACTGAATTCTATATAGCAGAAAGTATTTTCTGAACACTAGAACCCTGGGAAGTACCTCATGTCACTATTTCTTGTTCAAAGAGGACACTGAAAAGGCTAAATAAAATAAAACTATTGAAATCAAGCCCAACCCCAAAAAAGTGTAATAGAAAAATAGCATTGACATCACACTTATTTGGCATGAAAATGCCTCTTCAAAGTTTCTTCTTGCCCATCAGAAACTCAGCCCTCACTTGGGCCTTCTCAGACACATGGAAGTGGCGTCCACAGAGGCTGCCACTGAAAAAGTTAAGCAGCACTTAGCTAAACAAACACAGAACAGAGAAAGAGGAAAGAGAAGCACTGCCAAGAAGATCCAGACTATGAAACGAAGGTTAAATGAAACAAAATTGATGTGTAGGAACTGAGTGGGTACATTTGAGGCACCAGGAGGTAAAAAACAGTAGAAAACTAATACACTAAATGCTAATCTTACATTTGATCTGAGTACTGCTGACATAAAGAGAAATCTGCAAATAGACTTCATTAGTTTAATAAAACAGGAGGATTAATATAACAAAACCACTGTAATAATCTACATGTAAAAAGCTCAGAAGCCTAAATTAGGCTCTGTGATCACAAAACCACCAAGGGTGTTTTTTAAACATTTATATCAGAAAGATACAACAGTTTAGCAAGAAAGCAGAAGTTGCCTGCTGGTAAATCAAATGCTATTTTGAATATATTATGAAATTACACACAGATATTTTCTTTTATCCATTAAAAATATGTAGGAATAATTTATATTTAACTCTTTTCCCTCCACCTTTCTTTCTGATGAATCACTAGCCTTTTCCCCTTCCAAAAATATGCAGTCTTTATCTTTTACGCCAAGAGCACCACAATATTTGGCAAAGTTACACCTTTACTCAATTTTAGGAAAAAAAGGAAAAAAAATCCTACAAGAAACCTCTCAGAAAGTACCTACAAAGGGAAGAAAGCTGCAGAAAGACAGCAGTAAACTGAGCACCTTACCTCTTTGCCAGTGTCTGCACTTCAGCTTGCTTTTCTTTGTAGGTGGCTTTATACGCCTGAATGAAGGACAGGTAGGATCTGGGAGTCACGTGGGTGGACCGCCTGTACCTTTGGAAGTATTCACAGCACTTCTCTGCCACTTCATTCTGGAATGAGCCCATACACTGCACAACCTTTCTCTTGGTGTCAGCACTACAGTCCATATCAAAGGAGGACAGGAAATGTTCAGATACTTAGGCAAGAAGGAAAAACAGAAATGTAAGTATACAGGGAAAACTCTGAGCTTATCAACAAGGTAATTTGAAGCGTGAGAGCATGTGTTATGTCAGCTTCACCCAGCTTCTAAAAGCCCAGTCTTCTTTACTTTCTACCATCAGATTCTGGACACTCTCAGTGAGAGTACAGCCAAGGATCTGCTATTCTTTCACCTCCACTGCTGTTCACACAGCCTCCCTCTCCCTGCCTGCTCACACGCATGGGCACTCATGATCTGTCCGTAGTAGCACAGTGCCTTCTTTAAGCCAACTCCAAGACGAACTTTTCTTCCAACTGTGTTCAAAGTCTGTCCTCTGTTAGAAACATTTCAACAGAGCAACCTTGAAAGAAGACATCCCTATCCCATTTTAGAACCAGGTAATTTGATTCTGCCAGTGTGCTGGCCAAACTCAAAAGCCATCAAAACAACTTCATACATACCAGTCAGAGAATTAAATGCATGCCAAAGCCAAGCCCACACCCACCTGCCACGAGAGCATTTTTGGGCCATGGGCTGAACCAATCTATGGTGCATCCAGAAATGAGAGCAGGGAATTTCAGGGCCCTGGTGCGGAATTTTTCCCCCACTGGTGAAAAGCAGAGAACCAGGTGGAGGTTCTGACGGACTCTGGACATGAAGAAGTCGTAGAGGAGCTCACTGGCTGGAGGTCTACGTGGATGTTCCTTCCTGAAGGTGGATGTGAGGTCACTGATGATCTCATCTACCTCATCACGAGCAAATAAGTTGGACACCTTTGAGAAAAAGGAAGATTTTTTGGTCATGCTTTAGGAGTTGATTCAAAACAAGTAGCATAAGGTTCAGTTAATACATGGTGACATACATTTCAGATACTGAAGTTGTTGGGACCCACCCCATTTGTTTAATCCAGAACTTATACTGCAGTGATTCCATGAACCACACTGAAATCTAACTTGCTATCAAAGTTAAACCCACTATGCCATGTGAAAAACAAAGAATCCACCTACAAAGGCTTTGCTTTCTTCTCTTAATATTCTAATAACTAGGAGAAGTTACTCTGGAACACACCCCTGAAATACATAAAAATAGAGGAAAAAATTAAACAATAAAGCCTATCCCATCTATTGTGGGCAGAAATTTACCACACAAAATCTAACAGTTCACAAACATGATCCTGAATTTAATAGGCAATTTCATTAAACTTCAATCATGTTCCTCAAGCCTCAATTTCTTTTTAAGCTATTCTCATGTACCCGACAGCTTGTCAACACATTTAAAAGGGTCTCACTTTAACCATTCCTCTGTATGGAATGATGATGCTCATTCTTATTTTCACAATAGCTTTGCCTCACTCTGAGCAAGTTTAATGGATTGTTTCCATTTTTTTATAATGCTGTAATGAAAAAAAAACACTTGAGCTTTAGATGGTGAAAGTGTTCCCCCTAACACATAAATGAACATTCAAATAAACTTATTTTTCTTCAGAATTAAAAAAAAAAAAAAAATTATCATGAGAAGGCATCTCACCTCTCCTGATGATAAAACATTGTTCAGGTATTCCAGGAAAGACTCATCTTTAATTTCATTGTCTGTAAAAAGAAAACAGATGCCTTTGCCTTCCACACCTGCTATTCTGTACAAGAGTTTCAGATCTTCTATCAGGTTTGAAGTGTTGTAAGACCTACAAATAAAGAACAGTTGTAGTGATAGCCTTTCCTTTTTAAAAAGGTATCTTGGTTAAAAGAAAAAGAACAAGCAAATTTAACTAAATTGCTGTTGAATTCCAGGAAATTTCATTTAAATTGGGAGGAATGACATAGCTCTTTCAAAGTCTAGTGTTTAATAACTAACCCTTTCTTCTTTGTTCTTCTCTCTTCCACCTCCCACATCAATAAACAAACAGCTACACAATCCCACCACCCCAAATATATTTATTTTTATTTTTCTGTTTAGCAGAAAACAGTCAAGGTAAGGTTTCATACATGTGTTTATAAATAAGACATTTCGAAAGCAAAGACACCACTAAAACTAGAAATAGGCACAGAGAAAAAAACCCAACTATTCTATGTCCCTTTATTTCATATGCAGGGGGAAAAGTTAGTTAGTTATTCAACATTAGCCAAACATAGTGACCTGAAACAAACACGCTGAATTAGCCATGTGAGTGTCATCTGCCTTGCTGAATTACATGAAACCATTCTAAATACAACTGTTATCTTCACTCACGGAACAGGAAATTTTGCTTTAACAAATGGCAAACAATTCAAGAAGGATTAAAAACTTTTCCTCAGATGCATTTTAGATAAAAACTTAAGGTTTGAAATGCATGGAGTTGAATTTTAATCAATCAGATCACAATTTTCCACTTGCTCGCTGCCCTGCTTGGAGAATTCCAAGGAGTTTGTAAGGCAGGATTATGTTTTATCAGAATCTTGTGATAAATCTTTCCTAAAATCATGTTTACTCAAAACTTCACTCATTCTAGTCCTCATATTTTCTTTAATTCATCTGGTTTACAAGCCTTTAGGTGTAAGGGCTCCTCAGATGTTTTCTGAACTCTTCCTTTCATAGGCTCCATGTGATCCTTGAAGTGGGAAGCTGCACAGCAGCTTCTTCATTCCATATTTCACCATCCAGGTGCTTCATACTTCTTTGGGAATGTTACCCTAGTGTGTAACCTTTCCTGAAGATACCCCTCTTTCAGATGGATCTGATGAGATCTCATCCAGAGCATTCTCTCACATGAATTGACAATTTCTCCTGCAGCCAACACAGCTGCAAAAGAATTAAAATAGTTTAGCTTCTCTACAATCACATCTCACTTGAGTGCTGGAAACATGTCCTGATCACTGACTTGCCCTACAGACACTCTGGGAGGCATTCATTCCAAAAATAGAAATCCTTCTCTGAACATTTCTTTCCTTCTCAATTTGTGAGTTATTCCAAAAGAAACCACATTGGGTTAAACAATAGCAAATAGGGCAAAATATACTTGGAAAGGATTGTCAAACTCCCAACATACATATCAGGCGCTGCAAATTAAAGGGTAGGGATAAAGATTCCACTTCCTCACCCAGGGATTTTTTCCATACAGGATAAATTCACAGAGGAGTTGTGGAGAGGTGCTACCTACACACTTGCAGTACAGTTTACTGCACTGTGTAAAGACACAATGATGACTCAAATCTGATAATATTCCTTGTGAAACACACTGAAGAGTTTACACATCCACAGATGTAAAAAGCTCAAACTTACTGGAGTAAGACAAGGAAATGTAGTAATCCTTAAAGGGTTTTCTACTTGACACCAGTGTTAACCTCAGCTTGATTTTTCTCCTGCTGCAGAGACTGGGAGTCTGTTTTATTTAGAGGAAGAGTAAACACTTAAACTTGAATGAATGCTCACCTTGTTAGCATTATCTGGAAGGTGTCATAGCCAGCTATGAAAGATGCCAGCCTTGTTAAGCTCTGCTTCCCTGAGCCACCCACTCCAACTAAAAGAGCATTTCCACCAGGAGTGCGAATCACCCGAGAAATCTGTGTGAGATCATAGGCATTTAGTGAAATTACTGCTCCTGCAGCAATGAAGTGATGGCAGCAATGCAGAACAAGTGAAAAAAATTAAGTTTCATCAAGAGAGTCTATATAACTGTTCATATATTCTGTGGACATTTGTGATATCTTCTGTAAAGCTTCCAATATAGGACCCACTTGGTTTCAGCACTGTAAACTTTCAATCAGCAGTAGAATTTCCACTGCCACAAAGCACAGGTAAATCTCAGCTGGGGTTTGTTATTGGGGTGCTATCACAGAAAATGGTGAAAATTGGGAAGGAAATAGTAGTTTCCTGGACACCTTTAGCAAGACTGACCTTTCCAGGTCCCTTCATTGTTATCAGAAAGGCAAGTTGTGCCAGGCCTGTTAAATTCAGCACAAAGGATCCAGTACTCTTTACAGCAGGTAATCATAGGATATTAGGGCTTGGAAGGGACCTAGAATGATCAACTCATCAAGCTTCTAGTTTAATTGATTACAAAAGTACTCAGTACCAGTGTATTTGGTCACAGTAGAACATCTCTTAGGCAGATCTCCCTTTCTTTCCCATTGCATTTCCCATTCAGTTTTATAGCAAAAACCCTTACTTCCCTCCTGCTGCACACTGCCCTTCAGGTCAGGACAGTGCAGTGCAAACAGACCACTTCCAATTCAAAGCAAAGGAATTTTCATCCCTAACTGTGAACTGCATGCAGCACCCATCCCACTGTCCACAGCCAGATCAGATGGGATGTCCAGTGACAGGACAAGAGGCAATGGGTGCAGCTGGAACACAGGAGGGTCCATGGAAACATAAGGAGAAGTTTCTTCCCAATGAGGGTGACAGAGCCTGGCACAGGCTGCCCAGGGAGGTTGTGGAGTCTCCTGCTCTGGAGACATTCCAAACCCACCTGGATCTGTTCCTGTGTGATCTGCTCTGGCAGGAGGGTTGGACTAGATGCTCTTTGAAGGTCCCTCCCAACCCCTGACACTCTATGATTCTCTGAATTTATATAGATGTTTTGCCAAGAACAAACCAGAAAGTTGTTGGTGAGTGTGACGATGTTTTAACAATTTTCCTAAAGAAATTAATGTAAGAACATCATCCGCTTTGCAGGGAAGACCTTATAAAGAAAGGAATCATTTTGTGAAAGGACAAAAACCCACTCCAAAATTTTGCAGACTGCAGATGCAATGTGTTTGTTGACTAGAATTACATTTAATTTTCTTGTTGTTGTTAGTTATTATATAGTACAATCTAATATTCTGTTCTTAATAATGTATGGTAAGAAATACATAGAAGGTCACAGTGCAACTGAGAAGCAATAGGGGTTTTGTTGTGGTTTTTTTTTTTTTTTGCAAAAAGTCTTCTCTTTTGTACGAAGCCTTTTCTCTGTGGACCACCCAATCAAGCTGTACTGGGCTGAAAATGATGGTCAGCTCCAATGCTCAATATTCCAATGAATTTTAAGAGATGTGAGCATACTATGGATCTACCAAGGAAGTCTGGACTACATTTATTCCTACCCTGCTGGACCCATTCCTTCATAAGCAACAGATTATGTCCTAACCTGGATTTCATCACACCTATTCCAAAGAGAGGAAGGGGGTCTTGGCAGAGTTAACAAGATGTCCCTGCTCTCAGCAGGGGTTGGACTGGATGAGTTCCGGAGCTCCCTTCACACCCAGACACTGCCAGGATTAAGGTGGAAACAGTCTGAATAGTGAGAACCACGATCCCACCAGACACAAGAACAGCTCGAGGGCATGAGAACAAGAACAGCAAAGAGCAGCCCAGGCAGAGTGTACCTTGACTAAATGAACCATGGCATCCTCAAAGAAAACCAAGTCCATTCCAGAGCCAGGGATCTTCTCATGGTATGCTTGTAAGAACATGTTCAAACGACCCCGGAGCTGCTGAAAGGAGGAAATTGGCTCATAGATTTTGGGAATATCTACATTGACTTCCTCTGGTTTTCCACCTGGAACAAAAAAAGTAACAAAGCCACAGAGGTTTCAATGAGTGACAAAGGCTCAGTGTGGGGATGAGTGAAGGTAATTAGAAATGTCTTTAACCACCCAGTAATGTGTTTTATGCATAATATTCCATATTAGATGTATGCATGAGAGTGCTACCTATACCCTGCCCACAAGGAACAGTAAGTTCAGCTGTTTAATCCTCAAAGACAAAACTAGGAAAAACTAAGGAGCTTTCTTTCTCTACATCTGAAACTTAAATGAAGAAAAATGGAAATTAACTTTGATGCTGGAAGCAAAAGCAGAACCAGACAATATAATGTAAATAAATATTGCATTTTAAAATTGCAAATAATCTTTTTTTTTTTTTAAAAAAATAATAATAATATTATTTTTTGCACTCTTCTTCTTTATTTACACAAATGAGATTCATAGATTCATAGATAGATTCATAGATATTAGGGGTTGGAAGGGACCTAGAAGATCATCTAGTCCAACCCC
>JAOEGS010004044.1:0-14488 GCA_025447755.1 Corythornis vintsioides
TGAAAATGGTAATAATGTGCGTGTATATGTATATATATATATATATATATATATATAAAAAAATACAATCTCCCCTCTGCCCACTCTCTTTATATTTCTGTGGTGGAGTAATAAGACACCTTCAGTGTTATAAATAGCAGCACAGATGTTGACAGAAAAATGCTCCCTTAATTACCATACAAACTGCTTTACTTGAATGAACCGTTTAAAGCGGCCTCCAAAGGAAGTTCACTCAAGTAATTCCACAGATTACAGCTAATGAACAATATTTCCTCGCTCCTATTTAGTGCTCATTAAAATGTAAAAGCCTTTCATTTTCAACAGGCACACAATAAATAATTCCTCTCTCCCTCTCCCCACTGCCTGGGAGCAGCCAGGATGGGAGCAGGGAGGGGAAGAGACAGGCAGAGTAAGGGAGGTGCCAGGGGCGGGTGGGGGGGGCGGGGGGGTGCTGCAGGAAGCAAATAAGTGGGTTGGAGAAAAGCGGCCAATTCATTGAAATCCCTGAAGTAGTGGCGGTGGCTTGATGTTGCTCGCTGTGAAAGGTTGTCTGTGTTTGGAGCTCGACAGGCACTTCTGGAGTCAGGCAGACAGCTCGTACCCGCCCCGGCTGAGTCGCACACGCCACCGTGCTCCGAGGCATCCCCAGTAGCACCACTGCCAGGGCCAGCGGAGGCATAAATTACACCAGTATCTCTGTAAAAGCAACGCAGTTACCCGGAAGAGGACAAAAGATGCTGTGACAAAAACTGGCAGTCCAGCTTGGGCTGAGGTTTGTTTGGATCCTGTTTAAAATTTCTCACCAGCTTCATCCTTGAATCTACCCATTGCAGAGCATCCCTTTTGTGCTTGTTTGTAGTCCTACCATGTTAAGATAGTCCTTAAATTAAGTCCTTAATTAATAATCTGTTGAATATAAGATCAGATTATTTAAAAGCAGCTTTTCCAGCACTGGAGGTGTTTGCAGCATTGCCTCATTCTTCAGTTACTGTCATGGAGCATCATACAAGGCCAGACATTCAAACTATACCTTGTTGAACAGGCAAGGTACTGGGAGGCTGAAGACTAGAGGTACATTCAGGTACAGTGAGATGAAAGAGCCCATTACTGTCTATTCCCCCATCCCCAACCTACTAGAATTTTAGCTTAATTTACAAAATAAAATTTTACAAGTCAGTCAAACCATGAACCAAATCCTTAGCAAGGAAAAAAAAATAATTCACAAACCTGAAATGATTATTTAAAGTAGAATTCCATTTAAGTAGATGAATGAGAAAGACAGAGGTGACAGATGGATTCAAGTAAGTTACTGCAGCTCTCTGCTCACAGAATAGATGACACATAGAAACAATGTCCATGGGTTTACAAAGGAATTGTTGAAGAAGCAAAAGATCAGAAACAAACAGTTACCAAGCCACTAAGATGGTATGCAGATACCTGTTTTGAAAACTGCAGAAAAGAAAGCCTATTTCATTCTCTCTTAAGATGAATTGGTAAACTAGCATGTTAATGAAACACAACACTGATGTTCAGCTGGGATACATGGCAGAACAGAGCTGAAAGGATACAGAAACAGAATTTAACAGTCTGTAATTATAGATGGAAACATTCCCTCATCTGCCAAAAAAAAACCCCACAGTACCTTTCCCACTGTTTTGGTTCACTGCTGCAAAATGTATTTATTTATTTTAATTTTTGTTTTTACTCTGTTATTCTAAGAGGCAGTGAGGCTTCAAAATCCCTTCCCACAGCCTGTCTTCTTCCTACCTGCACTGCTGGAACTGTGCACCACTCTGCCCCCTCCAGCCAAGCCAACCCCTCCATAGCTCTGCACAGGAAACTGAATTAGCAGCAGTGGTAGTTGTTCTATTAAAGGCAAAGTATTCCTGGGGGGTGTGTGTGTGTGTGCGTGTGTAATCTCAACCTTGGCAGGGACTGCCTGAACAAAATCCCTGATATTAACCTCCCTGAATGGAGGGAACAATCTGACTAGGATAAAAGCCATCAGAGCTTGCTCCCATCTCTAATTTCAAGGTTTTTAAAAAATTGACAAGTGTATTTCCTGCAGTGATGTTGCTATAGCCTATACCCAAGCCATAAATAAGACTGTAGTGGTATTCAATCATTAGAAAAGTAAAAAGAGAAAGTGGAGAACTAAGATCTTATATTGGCCTAAGTCTCAGACTTAAATAAACTTGTCAGGAATATAACTTTGTGGTGACTTCACTTTTCTAAACTTGTGCGTGGGAAAGAGGTATTCTCACAGCTTGCAGGGGCTTCTGTGACCGGAGGAAACCCACTTGTTGCATTGCCAGAATGCCACCTCTTGCATTAAAATAAAACCTTTGCTCATAGATCCAGTTAAATTTCTATTTCAGGATAATAACTATAAAGTTCCCTTTGAGAAAAATATTTACAATTACTAACTGCAAAGGGAGTTCAGAGGTCCTAGGTCCTTGCCCATGTCCCCAGTTCTTTCAGAAGAGGTGATGCCCCATTCTTTCTGTGGTCCCAGCGACAAAAGGCCATGAATGATGACAATAAATATCTCACTGTAATATCCTTCTTATAAGCAGGTAGCTGTAGTAGTTTACTAGCAGTCCAATATTACTGATGCTTTCAATGCTTTTGTACTTGGCTTTTTAGCTAAGGTCATTCAAAAATGATCTGCAAAACCCATCTCATTTGCTTTTTTATGCTTGCCAATTTAGTGTTGTATAAACAGTGATTAATTAGTTTGTGGTGAAGGTTTGGTAGGTAATCTTTCTGTCCATCAAAAATCACAGAGGTTTCTGAGCAAAGAACACCCAGAGATTTTATAAAGATAAGGAAATGATATTATCTTTGTGTACAAAAAGTAGGAGCTTAGCCTCTACATGTGACCATGCACAAAAGACTTCAAAGCTGGTTTTTTATACATGTTCAACCACAAAAGCAGTTGAATTCCCTCAAATTTTATTTATAATTTTAACAATTCTAGAAATCCCTTTACATTCTATGTCTATGCCCACATGTACTGTCGGATGAATTTGTAGGACTATTTTAAAAGACCAAGCAGTAGACTTCAATGAAGAAAAAAGTGCTGCACTTCATCACTGGGGAAATTTGCTATGTAGTTCACTCATCTCAATATGACCCAAAGTGAGATAATATTTCATAAATTCAAAAGCATCTTCAACTGAAAATTCTTTCAAACATTCACATTTAGGTATATAATTTGTATATATATTAAAAAAAAAAACCAAAAACAAACCAACTATTTAGAGATGTTTCTGGTTTTACCCTTTTCTTTATGTCCAGCTAAATGCAGGAGTTATTTTGTGGGCTTTGGGATTACAGATCTGGAGCTAGAACAGGAGAAGATAAAAGGCACATGGGGCCACAAATTGGATAACTTCGACATAAGGACAGATAATATAAAACGATAATCTATTGAATATAAGATCAGAGTACTTAAAAGCAGCTTTTCCAAATTAAAAAATAGACAAATATATGTCTGTGATAAAATAATTACAGCCCATGTTCTACAGCTTTGATAAACATCCCCTCCTCATACCCAGTTTTACATACAAACCCAATATAGACTGCCTCCAACTGAATATACACCGACAAGTTTTAGCTGAGAGTTCAGCAACAGACTGAGCTTGAATATACAAATGAAACAGAGTTGGAGTGTATTATTTTAGTGTTAAAAATAAAGAAGCTGTATGAAAATATGTTCAAAATAATTCTGGAAGCCAGAATAATGTAATTTCAGTATATCTGTTAATAATTATTTCTAATTTTATTATTTCTGTTTTAGTTAGACTGTATTTTGTTGAATTGGATTTAGAAAAAGCTTTCATGGCTTTATCAAAAGTGGCAAGGCTTCCTTTCATGCCTGAGACATGAAATTGGACTAACCAACAATTTGCACGCATAATTCCAGCATAGCAAATGAGGAAACAAAGAGAGGCAAAAACAGAATCTGCTGCTTTCCAAGATTTTTTTTTTGCAGGAGACCACAACAACAGCAAAAAAACAAACCAAAGCAAAAACCCAAACAACGAACCAAACCAAAATCAAACCCCAAAATTAGCTGGGTTTTTTTTGAGATTTCCCCAGAAAGCTATATCAACAGCTTTTTGTCTATGGGTATGCAGGAGAGGCCAGTATGCCTTGCATGCCTGTGGTAGATGGATACTGATGGCAATCTAACTGGAACATCCTGCCTGAATATGAACAACAGATTTGTCAGTGTGTGACAGGCTGACATCCCAGCTCCCAGCTGCTTGTCCACTGTTGTTAAATCAGTACCTTGTCTAAGTGTTCAGCAAAGAGGCAATCTGCTTTCTCCATTCGTACAGGCAGGTTGCCAGTTAAAAAACAAGTATTGGCTTTAGGCTGCAGTGCCATAATGCATTGAAAAGATGCAATCTAAACCTTTGTATACTCCTTAGGCAACAAAGTAAAGGACTTGGAAGTACAGGCTAGACTTGAGACTATCCTTTTCAAAACAACAAGGATAACTCCACAGGGGAATCATGAAAGAAATGGATGAGGATTTGAAAGCTGGGGATGACTTAATAGAATATATTTAAGGAGGAAAATTTGGTTTATTTTGGTATCAGGGAAGCAAGCTTATGGTACTGGACGCATCAAATTTTCCTTTACAACCTTATTTTAAAGCAGTTTATAATTCAACAACAGTAACAATTAGGTCTAGGTTGAAATTTCATATGCAAAGATTAAATCCAAAAGCACTCTGAGGGGGGAAAAAAGTAAAAAAAATAAGACATAAAAAACCCCTGCTAATGTATACAGCAACACTAAGTTACTGAACACAAAAGAACAGCTTATTGGTTTCAGAAGCCTTTTTTTCTTTTTTTTTCTTTTTTTTTTTTCTGTGACAAAAAGTTGACAGCTGGTTTCAGTTCTTAATTTCATTGCTATTTGTTGACCATATGAAAGAGAGGTTTGAAAAAGATAATGAAACAAACTAAGGAAATAACAAATCCTAGCATTAATACTAATGTTTTTGGCTTTTGTGTGTGTGGTCCATGTAAGTCAGCCTTTGAGGTGCTGCTTAGTTATTGGAGAACTGAGGATTTACACTACCAACTGCAAGATCTCTTTTGAAGCAATTTTGGTCTGGAAAATGATTCACAAGGTATACTTAAGACTCTGTAAATACAAATCTATACAGCAGACCTCTGTGGGCTCAGAAAGAGCCATTATAGTCTATTGGATCAATAATCATCATAGTCTCTGTCATGTCCCCCATGTGACTGAGGTTTATCAGCAGTGTCAATGGGCACCCTTACCTCTAGATCAACATGCAGTGAAAGAGGTCTTACCAAGACTTGAATTTGCCCTCATTCTTGGCTAGGACCCTTGTCTAGCACTTCCAGCCACTTTTCCTGCCTCAGGCAGAAATTTCATCTGTTGTTTTGTGCACAACAGGGAGCAAGCTGCACCTTCCCACCATCCTTTAGATACTTACCTTAGGCCAATAAAACACTCAGGTCTGAAGCATGCAATAGCATAAACATAGAAGGTTCGTTATGCACCTGTAATTTCTTAAGAATCTTTTCCACCCATTCCTAGGTCAGGTAAGTGTTCATGTTCAGAACAATGTTTATAAGCATACATTTAATCTGAAAAAATGAGATTTAAACATGCACTTACTGTCTTTCCCAATGACAGCCTGTCTCAATTTAAGAATGTCTTTAAAATCAAGAGTAAGAGGAATAATATGCATGCACATATTTACATATATTCTTGAAAATTACCCATTCAAAAGTAATCACACCGACTTCTAAAATACATTAGTTATCAATTTATCTCCTTCAAAACCCACAATATGGGTGTTAGAAATTAAGAAGAGACATGTAAAAAAAAAAAAAAAGCCACTGCAACAGAATAATTTGCTTGCAGAATAGTATTTTGCAACCTGTGTGGCCTATGTGGAATATATAATGGTTCAGAATAGAAGACATAGTTGGCAGGTTTAAGTCTGAATTTTCCTCTTAGTAAGAAATCTATGTCTAATGAATGCCAAGAAAAACTTTAGGTCACAACACACCATCAAGCAAGCTGATAGCTAATAAAATAACTACATCTTATGAATAAAATGAGAAAAAATTAAGCTAATATTCTATTATTGTGCCCTTCTCCAATTCCTTTATAATCGCCAAGTATCAAATCAGTTTGTATGTTGATGTTTCCCCTTTCTCTAGCAGATGTGTAAGATTTATCAGAAAGCTACTACAAGGTTTAAAATGAGAGGACAATCTGTTTGTGCTTTCTAAGTGTATTGTAGCTGGAGTAATTTTTACTGTTTACCACAACAAAAAGGCAAGAATGCAAAATATGCATGCAAGAAATGCCTGCTCTGCATCTCATGATGTTGTTGTTAGGATGTATCATAAAATTCAAACACAATTTTTGTGACAATTAGCTTCATAATAATATATTCAGAAAAACAATGCTGCATCCTATGCCAGAAATTATTTTCTGCTTCAGTGTTTTACTATGGGTGTACATTTTAAAGGAGCCAACTATTCTAAACTAAAGCTACTTTTTTTTTTTTTTTTTCCAGCGGAAAAGTAGGACATCAATATACTCACCGCCAACCCAGTATCTTTTCATTTGTGGAGAAAGAGATGTATTACAGAAAAGAATCATCAAAGAAATGCTAGAAAAGTTCAGCCTCTTCACACACTTCATGTTGATCTAAGGCCAAGGGTGCCTGTTGACACTGTTGATAATCCTCACAAACGCATTTATAAACTAATATACTTGTTTGTTTTATCAGTCTTCTTGATTATTTGGTTAAATCTGTAATTTTATTTTTTTCTCATTCTGGCCACCTTTAAAACCTGGATAGTGGCAATGAGCATCTGAATTGCACCTTTATTTACAGCTACTTTCATGTTAGTTTCTCAAGGATGATGAAGTGTGTTCAGCAGCTCTGCTTGAAGAATTTTGAAAGCAGCTGTGTAAAAATTATAATTAACATGACAACATGGAAGAATTATCTTACTACTTTATCATGGCACTGATGCTAATGAAAACATTCCTGAGATGTTACTTGCTTGGCCAAATAATAGTAACAGTTAATTGAATCTGATGCCACATTTACAAAAAACAATGGAAATTTTCCATCTAATCCAATAGGCTTTGGCTGCATTTTTAGGTAGCATATAGATATTTATAATGTTTTCATATTCTGTATGTTAGTTTTTTTTCACTTGCTAATCACACTCTAAAGTACTAATTTCAACAGCCTGAGACATGGGGAAAGGGAAGTCAGTGTGTCAGACACATATGCACTGCCTCTGCAGTTATTAAGAAAAAGCCATTTTCATAAATTATGTGGGAAATCCAGAATGTAATATCTAAAATATGTATTCTAAATTCAAAACAGACCAAATATATAGCAGTTCTGTTAAAACACAAAATGCTTCCTAGTTTCTAAATTCTATGTACCTTGTACCAACATGCAAACACCTGAAAAGTATCATTGTCATCTTTGAATAGAAACAGACATATATTTTTTTCCCTGGAGTTACCTCTTTCTTCACTACATACAGAATGAGGAAAAGCAGTGTATACCCTGAGAAAACATTACCCTCTCTTTTTTATTATTATTTTTTTTTTAATTTAGAGTGAAGAGGGCTTTATGTGTAGAATTTTTTTGCCTTTATCTTTCCCATTTTGATATGATTTTCAGTCAGCACAATATTATGAATCCTATTTAACTATGCTTAAGATCACTCATTTAGAGTTAAGTGGAAGAAGAAATGACAAAATTATCTTTGCAGATGTTAAGAAGAAATTCATTGCAACCAATCATCATTTAATATCCAGTACTGACTTTCTGAACAAGTGCTTTATCTAAATAATAAATCAAATGAATTGGCACTAACAATAATTCCTTCGAATATGAATGAGGAAAACAAGAATATTAAAACAATAGAAACATTAACATACAAAACTCTGCCATTTACCAGGAGGGAATGGCAGAGGACAGTGTAAAAAATAGCTGTTGTTTTTATACAGTTTTGTGTGATCTGTCATCAGCGGTGGTGATGGCTGTTATGGAAAGAGACCTGGTTCCTTCCAGTTGCCAGGTACTGCATCTTTGAAATATGAGTCTGCAGCATTTTTTTTTTTAAATAGGAAGTGATGATGCTGAACATTGCAACTGACCAAGCTCTTTTCCTCAGCCTGTCTCCATCAGCAAGTGCTCAGTCACATGGCTGGGTGGGCTGACAAGTGATTCCCCACCAGAAACACCCTCTTTGGCCCAGGATTCCTACCCTGCATTCTGCTGGTGCTTCCCAGAGGACTTTCCTCCAACTTCATGATGGTGGAGATAAAAATTTGCAGCCTGCAATAGATCTGTGAGAGCACATGGACCCTACCCATGTATGTTATTTTGTCATTAACACACACTGATGAGATCACCTGGCAAGTATTTGGACCTTTGAAGGTTTATTTTATGTTTGTCTTCTGTTGCTGAAGGATATTAGATCTCATACTATATGGTAAGTTACCCTATTAACCAAAATGTGCCACATAAGACACAAGACGCAGATGCAAGTTTAGCAAACTAATTCAGGTTATGGATGTGAAGTCGAGATCTGGGGAGAAAAAATAACTATCTGTCTCTGTTCAAAGATGATAATGGTACTTTTCAGGTGGTTGCATGTCATTACAAGGTACTTAGGACTTGAGAACTAGGCAGAACTTTGATCTAGGTGTGTTGTAAAAAAGAACTGTTATTTCTTTGGTCTGATTTGAATTTAAAATACATATTTTAGATATTACATTCTGGATTCACCACATAATGTATGAAAGTTATTTGCATTTATTAATAATTTGTCTTTAATCTGCCAGATTCACTAGCTGCGTAAATAACGTCATAGGAAATGATGACTGAATTGACAGGTTAAAGACACCAGTTCCAAACAAAATGAGCAGCAACTTCTAGATTAGCCGTCAACAAGTTAACTGTTTGAACTATCTGTCATGAGGAGAGGCTGAGAGAGCTGGGGCTCTTTAGCCTGGAGGAGACTGAGGGGGGACACCATCAATGTCTATCAATATGTTAAGGGTGAGTGTAGGGAGGATGGAGCCAGACTTTTCTCAATGTCATCCAATAACAGGACAAGAGGCAATGGGTGCAATTTGGAGCACAAGGGGTTTAGGGTCAACACAAGGAAAAACTTTTTCCCAGTGAGGGTGACAGAGCTCTGGAACAGGCTGCCCAGGGAGGTTGTGGAGTCTCCATCTCTGGAGACACTTAAGACCTGCCTGGATCTGTTCCTGGGTGACTTGGTCTAGGTGATTCTGCTATGGCAGGAGGGTTGGACTAGGTGATCTTCTAGGTCCCTTCCAACCCTTAACATTCTGTGATTCTGTGATGATCAGTGTAGCCAATTACTTTGGACCACCATGCTCCTATTCCCTAAATGCCTTGACTTTCAGAAAGGTAACTGTTACATCTTCTGCTAAACATCTGGAGGCCAACAAGTGCAACGAAAAACATTTAGGGGAGAATGGTAATCAGGATTGACCTAATCCCATCACTCTTGTGTTTGGGCTGGATTAACATTACACCTTAAAATACCTACAGAAAACAAGACACAAAGGGATGTGAAGTCAACTGATGCATAGAAACAATCCGGCTTTTCTCTGGGAGAACAGTGTCACTGAGTGATCAAATAACTTCACTGAAGTTTCCAGTGAAATCCTGGTGTCACCTCTTCACTAAATCTCCAAAACAGTCTGTTAAACACAACGCTACCCATGCAAAAATGCAGTGGCTTGGAGAATGAGAATGCAAACTCTCATATGCTATGAACTTGGGCTACTGCCTGTGTGCTAAGAAGAAACTATTCTGCAGATTAGTGCCATTTACCTGCACCTACCAACATATCTTGATCTGCTCCAGGCATGCTGTTGCAGGAATAGGGTTGGAGGGCACACTGGCAGCCCTCTCCTGCTGCAGAGCCCAAGGAGCAGCAGCATAAGTTCTTCTCAGCTTTGGGGACTACACCAGCCTTGTGTTTCTTTCTAACTGGCCCAGACCTCTCTCTGCTGGAGCTGGCACAGATGAGGACACTGACTGCTACCTACTCTATTACTGACATGAAGATAGTGTAGTTTTAATTCCTGTTGTCAAGCTCTGCATTAGTCACCTTATACAAGTTCCCAGTACCAGAGCTTTTTTTTTTTTAAAAAAAAATTAATCAACAAGTGATTTTAAAGACTCTTGAGATAACTGCACTTCATCTTAAATATATATGAAGTACATCCCCATCCTTCCTATGCTTTCAGCTTTATTTGGATTCACGATGACTTTTTCCTTGCCTTCTTGGGGTGCTGCTTACACAATCCCACCTATTATGGATACATCTAAAATATAAAAAAATTAGAGCTTTTAAGTAAACTGCAACATTCTACTTTTGTTAAGAATAAGACAGTATGGGAATACGCTTTAGCAGCACATTCCTAGAGGCTTATGATCAGACCCTACAATCAAACATGAGGCTGTATTTGTAAGCAATTGTACCAGATGGCTGCATATTATGGATGGTTCGATGCCACTAAGAAATTCAGAATTATAATAATAATCATTAAAGAAGGACTTCTTCATAATTTCACTCATGGCAAAGCTATGTATTTTTTAAAGGTGATGACCAATTATTATTCAGACCTCAACAGCCATTTTGGATGCTTGTTTAAAGCCAGACTACAGCATCATGTAACTATATCTAACACTGTTTAGTGTGTGTAAAGCATCAGGCAATCTTCAGTCTGAATGAGAAGGGAGAAAAACAAGGCAGTGATTCATCAAAGCCAAAATCTTTGCTTTGTTAGAAAGAAAATTATTTTTCTTTGTAGCATGCATATATATATATAATCATATTGAATAACTGCTAAGGGCTGAAATGAAAAACTCTTCTAGGTGCCATTCAGGTTAAAATACTGCTTTTTCAATATATACACATGCACATAAACCCAGAGAAAATATGGTAAGTCCATTTTTTGGCACACCCCACACCTAATTTCAAGACAAGTGGGATAGCAATGGTTTTGTTGGTGAGTCACACTTAGAAGGTCTGATAAGGAGAGACACAGAAGCCCTGCCACAAAAGAACAGTGAGAGGAGGGATCACTTCTCATAGGGCAGATAATGCTGTAGTCACAGACATGGACAGTAGGAAATGTGCAGAGGAGAGGCAAGTGGTGGATGGATATGTCCATCATATACCTGATGATGTAAGCTGTGAACATGGTCTTCATCCCAAGAAACAGCAAGCACCAGCACTCCAATTTCCAAATCCTACTGTGTACCTATGAAGTTGAATACATTTTCCCGAATACTTGCACAGGGTATGGATTTCAGGCTGTGAGTAGTTCCTTCATTGACAGAGAAATAAGTATTACTAGTCTCTCCAGTTCACAAGCACCATGCCACAATATTCAGAAGGAATTAAGAAGAAAATAATAGAAAATAGTGAATACTCAATGCTCTGAGATTTAATTGAGTGTTCAAAAGTATAGCAAATGCATTTAGTGTATCTGAACGCCTTCAGACAACTGTAGCAATTTGTCTTACAGATACATCTCCAAAGATATGCTTCTTGTAGCTATTTTGCATATTTGTCACTACCCAAAAGCACATGAAAAAAACCTTTTAGAAGAAAAGTTAGTCAATTCTAAAGTGACAAGAAAACTCAGGAACAGAGAACTCAAAAGGAATTAATCACAATAAAATGGAAAGGGTATTTTAGACTTTTCTAATACATTTGCTGTAAAACCACAGAAGAATATAATTCAGATCATGTTATCCACTTCCTCCTGAACTGCGGGATTGAACAACAACTCTTCTACTCATCACCTCACTTGAAATCATCATACAACCCACTGGCCACCACCATACACAGTTCCTTATGAAACTGAGAGGTTGTCTTCAAACATACAAAGTAAAAAAGTAAACTCTGCCTTCGAGACATTAGCCTTCTTACATATTCCCTCTCCCGTTACCAGAGAGTTTGATCCATGATGAATGTACTTCTTGAAATTTTTCATTGGTACCAGTCTTGTCAAAAGCTATGTAGAGATTCAGGACTTCTCCAAGCAGAAGGAGGAGAAAAGTTAAATTACTACAAATACAGTGTAATGTTGATGAAGAGAACAACACACGTGGTTTACATAATACTTACCTGTGATAACAGTGGGCTTATTGTAGCTATAAACTGATCCCATACTATAAACCTTTAAATGATTGCATGGTGGATAACTGCAGGCAGATACAATTTATTCAATTGAGACCACCTGAGGTCTGTTTGCTCAGATTGTTGGTACCTACTTACATTTATGATGCATTTGAATAAAAACAGATGAAAACAATCAGGCTAGACTTTGCCATGGGTGTTTTGTAGGGTACTAATTATATTCCTTTGACAGAGAATTTTGATTAACCATCTTCATGAACTCTGTCCCAAAACACAATGTCCAACATGAAAGAGCTGTCCTGGAACCATGTGGTAACATATTTAGATGCAAACAAGTGAAGGTTACAAATCCTTCTTCTCTCAGAAGCATGTGCAATCTATATGTGGCTATTTCTGCAATCAAGCCCATTTAACTTGGTTCAGGCAACCTCTATCACATCAGGCAGGAAGGAGTCCATGAGTTTGGCTTCCTTTCAGGATCAGAGACTTCTGCTCATGGAAAGGAGGCTGGAGGGGATTTGCAAATTTCCTGTCTCCTCCCTTCTCTGCCACCTCTATTCTTCTCAAAGCAAAGGTAACTCCTCCTAAAGTTGAAAGGACAGTATCTTGTAAAGATAAATTGGATACCAAGGATTTATGAAGCAGACAACTGTACAAACCTGTTTCTTTTCACATCTGTAGCAATCAGAAAACATTTGAACAACTTTCTGCTAATATTTGTATTTATTTTCATACCACTTCTTTCCTCCTGACTTCCCATTGAGGAGAATGGATCTCCCCATATTTTAGACGATTCATGTGTGGAAAGCTATTGCTAAAAATTGCAGCTACCCGGTGTTTTGTCAGAACTTGCTTCTTAGATTCATCATTGGCCCTGTAGCTTCCTTTAAATGTTTTAAGAATGTGTAACAGTTGGAAGTTACAGTATATGTGTAATACTAACCATTATTTTGCTTCTTTTAAAATACAGAAATTATTGAACTATGTACATTTTTTTATAATGGATATCTTGCTTATTTAAATACCCTGCACATACTGAATTTCCTGGTTATGAAAAAAGTGAAGAAAAATACTATTTGCTTTTAGGTAATCAGATTCTGGGGGATCTAATCCTATATCCTATTTATGGCTGTGCTAGCTATTCAAAATTAAAATGAACCTTTCATCTGTGTGTATCATAAATGGGCATTTATCAGGATTATATGATTTTGCAATCCATCTGAATATGTAACCAGAATTTGTTTTCTTTCCGTTTCACTATGTAATTACCATGCAACAATAACAAAAGTGACATGTTTGAAGAACAGATAAAATGCTGTAAATTGGCCAGTAATGGTGATATTTCCTCATCTCCTGAAAAACCCATTTATTCTCTCTCTCAACAAATCAAGGCATTGTCAGCCCATACTCATCTTGTGGCCAGAGAGGCCCTACCAATTTCTATATGTAAGTGAATACTGGAATGCAGATGAGGGCTACTAACTAAGGCTTTCAACCCAGGCAGCTGGTCTTATCTCGCCTCAATTTCTAAATCATCCATAATGGGGCCAAGACCTCCGAAGCACTAAAAAGAGCGAGCTGACATGCTGGACAAACTGTTAATTTTTTCCTGAAGAAGCTGCTATATTGCACATCTGTCACTGCTGTGCAGACAATTACTCATGGAGTGGAAGAAAATCTGCTGCTTGTTGTTAGTGTAGTTGTTAACGGGTATAATGGAGAAACACGAGAGCATGAGAGCCACAACATGAAGGCTCCTCAGCATTCTCCATTCTTTTGTAAAGTTGTATTTAGAAATTAAAAAAATTGAAAGCACCCGTGCTACAGGGTGTGCAATCTGAATTGCAACAGTTAAACCCACATCTTAAGTAATTTGATATTCTATAGCTATATTAGAGTTGCAAGTTGCAAAATTTTTTTTTACTTGACTGCCTTGGAAATTTGTCTCCCCAAATTGTGTTGCTCTGTAAAACACATGGGTAAGATTTTCAGACACCATCACTGCAAGATGATAAACATGGCAGGCAAGACAGATAAGAATACAACTACTGAAAGTGTTATTTTCTTCATACTAAGTTTCTTAATTATGTTACAATTAACATAAAAAAAAAAAGCCTATTTATAAATCATCCACAAATTTTAGCCCAAAAGGTGCTCATTGATAGTTATCATTGATAGTTATCTGCTGGTATCAGACAGAGTAGATCTCTCTCAAAGGGGAAGGAGGACTCTGTCTTATAAATTGGCTGGGCTAATAG
>JAOEGS010004044.1:19926-40226 GCA_025447755.1 Corythornis vintsioides
TCCAGGTCATTGATGAAAATATTGAATAATACTGGACCCAGCACTGACCCTTGGGGGACTCCACTAGCCACAGGCCTCAGGTAGTAAAGCTTCCAGCATCCTTCAAAAGTGAGTTTATATGTTGTCTGTTTTGCCAAACAATTTGACTTTGACATATTTTTTTTGTAAATTAGAGAAAATTATTAATTGGTACATTTATATTTTCCTTCTGCATACCTGTGATGCATGTTTTCTCTTATTCATCTGTCCCAAGTTTAAAAAAGGTTTCAATTTTCTCATTGTATCATAGTCTCAGAAGTGATTTGAATCCCTGCCATTATTGATAATTCTTGCTGCTCTGATATATCCTTTTTGAACTGAAAGTATTAGATAGCTTTTCTTCCCCTTTTACTTTTTAGTTTTCTGTAATGAAAGACTACATTACACATAAATAATCAACTACCTAGTACTAGACTGGCTGGCTGCCTGATGGTGTCAACCACAGCCCAGACATCCTGGTGTGAGTGGTTCCTTGTGTGTTGAGCTGTGCAAAATTGAGATATTCCATTTTAAACTCCCTGCATTGCTGGGATGTACCACATCTATTACTGAAGGAAGAACAGACGATGCTAACCACAAGTCAACCTGTATGTTACAGCAGCCAAACAGGTGCTCTAAAGAAAATCAATGCTGATGCAGCAAATGGGCAGCTTACTCCAGGGGCCTGTGGGAACTCTAATGCCATGGAAAATTTAGGGCCATTATCTTTTACAGGCAAAGAAGTTAATGCCCAGATCTGCAAACACTAGCATCCACATTTATTTTTAGACCCATGTAGTACTTTAAATCTTGAATTTCTTTATGTGCAGAAAGTATCACTTATCTTTCAGTCTTCATCAGCTTGGGCCCACAGCAAAGATGGACCAACACAACAGTCTGCTTAAAGAAGTTTAAAGTTTTCAGTGTAAAAATTTCTTACAACAACCAGTAAAGGCAACAGTAAGTCATTCAGAAAAGTGGCCTAGAGAGGTACTGAAAAACAAATTTACTAGACAAGTAGAAATGATAAAAATATCTTGAGTAGTATCAATTAGTGTATGCATGAGATTATACTTTATGGGAGAAAACACTGGGTATTATAACTTGAAACGTGTAGTTACACTTTTTAAGAAAAATGGACAAATATTAAGGATAAAAGGCAACACTAAGGACAGGGCACAGTTAAACCCAGCATATCTGTGATCAAATATTCTGAAAGATAATATTTTAATAAGCACATATATTTAATCAGTGTAAATATATTACAATAAAGCATACGTTCCTCAGACTAATGACTTACATTCATTTTCAGAAGTCAGATTCCTTGATATTTCAATTCATCGTAGCACTGCTATGAGCAGTTATGTGGAAATCATAACTTTCTATAGATGGAATAAGTCATATGAATTCAACCACTTTTCATAGCTGTTACAAACTATACTTCTAATGGTACAGAAGACCTAGTTTACAGGATCTCAGTGATTTTCAGCCTTTTACTTAAAGAATGAATATTCAAACACAAACAATATACCATCATGGTCAAAATACCTCAAATATCTATAATATAGGACAGGGGAAGAGAATCATAGGAAGTACAAATATTTTCACTAGAGTTACCTACTACAAATTAATCCTGAAGTTTTCATTGCTTTTGTAAAGTTTTTCACACTAACTTAAAACACAATTGCATTAAAAAATTTGCTATAAGTTTTATGGTACAAACTCTCTTATACCAAACTATGCTGGTAAAGTTTTACAGTTTTGTTTCTTTTTTTTTAGCAAAATCCCCACTTGAGACAAGCAGAACATCTGTGCTGAAATTACAGCACCTCCTCCAAGATTTTTTCTGGTATAAAGAGGTCATTAGAAAAAAAAAAATTCCTTATCTTAAATATTTGGACCTATAAAAAACAAAACAAACCAAACAACAAACCACTTGACCAGAATAAAACATTTTTCAGTGACAGTTCTAAGTAAAAGCATTAAAAAAAGCACCTTATTCTCTTTTAACATTTTACATTAGCATTACAACGAGACTACAGGTCTCGTTGTAATTCAGACTGCTGTTATTTTAGACTGAACACACACACACTTCACTGAGATATGGGACTCTATTGTGGGTAACTCAGGTGATTGCTGTGTGCTGACTATGCCACTGCTTCTGAAAATTCTGCTAAGAATGAAACTCTAATTAAAAAGCCTCTTGACAGACTGCTCTGGGAGTGTGGAGAGAGGGAAAGTAAAATTAAGTTTGTGTGAGTTCTCCTTGGAGGAACAGTTTCAGAGAACTTTTTGAAGAGAAAGCACAAGGTCCTGTCACAGTTATCAAAGTATACACATACTTAAATACTGAAGAGAACTTATATTTAAACATCTTAATATGTTAACAGAAGTCTTAAATGAGGCATTTCCTGCTGCGGTGGCATAATCTTTTCAGCTGCATAATAATAATAATCTAGAAAAGAAGTACTAGTAAGTAAACAGGTACATATAAAGTAGTATAATAGCTTTAACATAATATGCATCTGCTAGTAGAAGATCTTAGTGACCTTGATTATGTTTTTGGAAATAACGTTATTTGCACTCATCTGCGCAGTAACAAGACTACTGAAAAGAGCAGTTTAATGAAAAGAACATACAAAAACCAAGAAGACTGCATTCTATTTATTTTATTTCATCTTGCATTTGTGTTGTTAAAGCAAAGTGTTCTATATATATTATTTAGCTATTTACTGCCATTCTACACCCATTATTGACTTAATTACAGAAAGACAAATGCAGGAACTACTTTGTTAAAATTAGCATATTGATAATGCTTCTCTCACTTTGACAAATATTTATTTGAAAATAAGATACTGCTCATGGGTTTATTAACAGTTAATGGCTCAATTCACAGAACTTTGAGACACCATGGAACATGTATCAAAATGCAATACTGATAATACATAATGACATTTCACTAAACATTCTGCAGAGGAAGATTATTATGGTAACAGCTGAGCTAATGATTAATCACACACCTACATGGAAAGAATCTGGCAAGTGATGGATAGTAACTCTTAGATACAAGATAACCCATTTTATTTATGTAGGCTGGAAAACCTTCAGTATCACAGCCATTAAGAATTACTGTCTGAAAATACTGGTATATATTAAAAATTTTGTATATTTTAAAAGAATGTGAACCAGTTTTATAGCAGGTGTCATAGTATGATTGCAAGTTAGAAAATCCTGCAGGAAAACCCTCCAATAAATGAAGTACTTTGATCTGTTTAAAAAGCCATTTAACATTGCAATGGCTAAAAAAGAAAAGAAAAATATTTTCTTTTCCCCTTCAACACTAGTTCTAACTGTGCAAAATCACACTAATGGGAGTATCTTTAAAATCACTATTGTGAGATGTGGAAAAACAAAAATAAAAAGATAGTATGAATCAGAATAGGAATTCTGAAAAAAAAATATCTCAATACACTACATTGAAGTATTTTAATAAAACACTTTGTTCTACAGCTTCTGACATGTGGCATGTATGAGAATTCCTGTTTGAAAACAGTGTATCTACCTCTATATCAAAATAAAATTGAATAATCTTATTGTCTAATAGTTTCTCAGTAATAGACTGATTTAAAACAAAAAGCTGTAAGATCTCCAGCCAGACTAAACAGTTCTTCTGTTATGGTTGTTTACTAGGTTGGCTGTTAGTGTACCTCTAAGAATGGATGAATACAGAGTTGAATGGCCTAAAGGTATTTTCTCTCAACCTGTATTGATTATTTCACACTGATCTTTTCAAAACAGGAAACTTTTCATGTACTTTTGGAGTTGTAGACTGATTTCTTGAGGAACTACTGGTAAATCAGACAGAAATACTTCAGACAAGTGTTATGTGTGCAATACATAGAATTTACAGCCCAAGATATGTAGGTGTTGTAACCAAAGCAAACCAATGTCATTTAACACAAAATGAATATCACCCTACAGATTTGCAAATGGAGCCAGAACAACCAGAAATTTCACAAATGAAAGATCATTTTCACAATTCACATGTCTAAAATTATTTTAAGTAATTTTTGATTGTGGTGTATTATGCGAAGAGGTCTTCAGAATTCACTTTCTCTCAGTAGCACATTGCTTTGAAAGAAGGGGATCATGCCACAGATTCACTACTGTAAATAACACTTGTGGGCATCTCTGCCAGCTGCAGAATTCCAGGCTCTCAGCCCTCTTCAATTTTGGGACCGTGAAATTCTTTGAATATGGAACATATTTAACTCAGTTTAGGTTGTGCAAGAGAGATCTGAAGTGGCAAACTCACATGACGCTGTGACCCCAAACCTTCTAAAAAAAAAGTATATGCGTTAATTATAAATCTCAAGTCTGTTTCAAATTTCTTATTATTTCAAAAAAGTAAACCCATAGAAGCATACCAAGTATTTAAATAGCAATAAACAGTTCTCCCAAAACTCATGAGAACACATGCATTGGCTATCCTTACAAGCAAACACCGTGTGTGAAGAAACAATGTTTCCAAATCAGCAGTTCAATGCTATAATCCTGCTATTTCTTCTCCTATTGCTATTTTTCTGGAAAAAAAAAAAAAAGGGTGACTTAAGAAAAAAAAGTAATCAAAACACTTCTTGAAATTCTTCACTATATTTCAAAGCCACATGAAGGAAGCTGTGCTCTTTTTATTTTAAGGAACTATCTTCTCAAACATCTGAAAACAAGTATGTTTTCTATGCACGTTGGGAGCAGGGGAAGAGAGAGATCCTCCTCTTGAAGGTTAAAAAAAAAAAAAAAAGACTGGAGGATTAAATCTAGTTCCCTCTGTAGACAGGGTAAATATTGCTGGCTACTGCAGGGATAGGTTGAGGAGCGGGACAGGATCTGAACAACAGTTTCCTTTAGCCCTACAATTTAATGTTAGAGTGGAATTTGTTTTATACTGCAGGCCAATAAGTATGTTAGGAGCTTGATTGGTTGGTGCTTAATGAAATTGCTTCTGCTGTCATTAGATACATTAGAATGCTGATTACAACACTTAATGATACCTCTTCATTTTAAACTGCTAGATTTGTGAGATGCCATGAAAGTATCTTCTTCCTTTCTTTCTTCCTTCCACCCTAATCCTGCTTCTCCTTGCCCTTTTTCTGTTCATGATCCTTAAAGATTATGGCTCATTGTCACCAGCATGATTACAAAACCAATGATACACAATGTTGAACACTGCATTGTTTAAAATATGTAAAAACCCAGAATACAAACACTGAAAGACATCTTTAAAATACAATTTCCTGGTTCAAAGCTCAAAATATTCTTAAATGTGGAAACACTGAGGATTAATAATATAAAGGTAAGTCCAAAGTCAGAAGAAAATTTAACTTTTTAAAATATTTGCTCAAAAAAGATAATCCTGTAAATGTAAAAACAAGTATAAAAGATTTTCTTCTGAGCTTGAATGTGGAAGACAGTGATACATTGACAGATAATGGTGTTGGAATGGCATTACTATGACAACAAAGCCATTTTTCAAGCTCTTATACGAAACTGCATATCATATCACCTTCCAGTGGGAAATGTATATATATTATGGGCATCATGACAGCTTATCCTCAAATATTGTTAAACATTAGATATACCAGGTTTGGAAACTTAGCCTGAAAAGGGGGAGAACACTATAGCTGTAAAAAGTTCCATTTTCCTTGAAAATCAAGACACACAAGATGATATTACACTTACAAAACAAAATTTGCTTATATACTAAAACCTGCCGTGTCAGAAGCTTTTATGAAAAAAAAAAAAAAGTGAATATACTAAATTTTATGCTTAATACAAATTTTAAGAACACAGAAAAGAAAAAAGAAGTTTTTGTATATTTTAGCACCATTATAAAGTTAGACTCGAATGCCAGTTCTGTCACTGTGGCTGTACCTTGCAGTTGGTGTAGCTATTGTGAAGCACATTGACTTCATTGATCTTAGAGACAAGAATAACTGGATCTGCTGATCACAGCAAATAAGTTTGCATTGTATTTTTGGTGTTGCCTTTTTTTTTTTTTTCTTCTTCTTCTTTTTAAATTCATTTTTAGCCTTATTTTTATCAGGTAGCCAGAGTGCATTTCTGTCAGCTAAATCCAAGTCCTTTTGGTCTCTGTATAGCTCGTATTGGCTCTGCTATCCCTTTGCCGTCTGGTCCGAGGCCCGTGCCAGGAGTCCAGGCAATACTCTGAAGCATTCTGTTTCCAATGTTGTTTTCTGGGATTGGCTGGGTGTTTTCACCTACAAACCCTGAGATTAAAGAAACACACAGCATTAATCAGCACTGTCTGCCATGTGGAGAAGAGCAGGATAATCTCCCTTAAAGCTTTAAACCTTCTTATTCTCCTAATTCATTTAATAGTTTGCTAGAACAGGTTGTCTTTGCATATATGTTGACCTTCTGACTGCATATGATTCTAAATAACACAGTCTTACACTTAGCTTTATTTCAGTTGTTTACAAACACTCAGTTTTAAAGTAAAACAAATATTGCCACAGATCTTTTATATTCCAATACAGTGAATTTTAAGTCAGTCTCAAAGAACATGTATCACCTGAACAAGTATATGAATACAAGGGCAAGGCTGCATGAGTTTCTTGTCTTATACTTAAACCAATGCACATCATAGTAACATGACCATGTTTCCATTTGGAGCAATATTTATAAATGCTCAAGATTTCTTTTAAAAAAATCCCCACAGTAAATACTTTTTTATTAAACAACTACAGCTGTTACAGAAACAGTGTAGATAAGTGGTTTAGCATTCCGAAATACAGACATAGCTGTACTTGGTTTCTCTTTTACTGAATCTTGTACAAGAGACTTGATACATACAAGTTTACTTTTTGTTATTGTTTGTAAATACTGTTCACACTTTTCTCTCCATACCATCAAGATCTCTTGAGGAAAGCTGCACACATATCACAGAAAAGATCATCAGGATCGCAAGCATTAATATAATAGGTTCAGTTTTTTAATAACAGTTGTTTGTTGTTGTTTTGTTGTGTTTTTTTTTCCCACGAATGCATCATAAAAAAAGTTAATGAAGAAAGCTGTTTTTTTCCCCTTTTAAACCAATCGCCTCAGGCTAGAGTTTGGAGATAGTGCGTGGATAAGCCTTTCCATATATAATTGTCTTGCATGATATTTATTTCAAAAATCTGCATTAAAACTTAAATTTTTACACACAAACAATTTTTAAAAGTACTGAATTTTTTGAAAAGGCAGTTGCATATAAGCAGCTGGATTTTGTTTTCAGCCTTGCTGAACACTTCTCTCCCTGCTGACAACAAAAAAAACCCCCATCATGTGCCCAGCTTCAAATGTTATCTGTTTAACTTTCCACCCATTTATTCTGGCCTGATTCTTTAAAAAAAACCCCAAAACTGTAGAAGGAGACTATGGGTTTGTGGTTTTGGAGACTGTAATGTCGTCAATCAAGAATTTACCATGAAGAAGCATCTGGCTCATCATTATATTAACTTCCCAAAGTAGAACAAAAGAAAAGTTGAACATGCACTTCTAAAAAGCCTCATTTATCACAAACACACAAAAAAAGCAAAGGCCCACAGTGGAAACCACATACACAAACAGAAGTTCAAAAGAGGTGCACATTGAAAACTGATGACAGTGATGATCAGTTTACAGTACTCTAGAATTACCCACTATAGATCTGCTCATATTCAGTAAAACACTGGCTACATAAAAGGCAGAGAGCTTCCTAGTATCTCAATTCCTGAGTCAAAGGAAAAGCAAAATGCATTGAGAGAAGGCATCCTTTAATACTGGTTTGAAGCTATGCTTAATGCTAGGCTTAAAATAAAGGCTTTTAAGTCAGCAGTCTCCAGTCCCCAAGAGGAATCCTCTTGAACTGACCAGCAGAAAATTCAATGTCCAAGACTTCCTTTCTTTTCAGGCCCCCACAGGCAGAGCCAATTTTCATACAGATAAGTCCCTGACACTGCCTGGCATACACAACAGAGGCTTTGTAACCTTCTTAGTTATACTTTCTAGCTCAAAAAAGGGGAAAGAATAAAAGGCTACTGTTCGAAAGAAGTTCTGGTAAACCTTGAAGATAAATTCCTGGAAGTGAATTTAGGTCCACTTTTCACAACAAGTGATGGCAAGTAATGTAGCACTTTTTCCAAGGAATGCCTATGGAACAATTAAGGAGGAATCTTAAGAGGGAAGAAGGATCCAATAGATTCACCAATCATGATGAAAGAGCAAGGGTAGGAGTATATTTCAAGACATCTACAAATTGGAAATAATAAATCATTCACAGTGCTGTGTAGTCAAAGACAGCAGTGCTGCTGGAATGTGCAAAGCATAGCCTGAGACAATGTAAATAGCTTTTGCTGTTAGTCTATTTGGGGAAAACACTACAATCCTTTTCTTTTAACAGATACACATTTCTATATGAATTTCAGTTTTCAAGACAGCCAGAGCAGCCTCACAAAAAAAAAAAAAAAAAAAAAAGAAAAAAGAAAAAAAGAAAAAAAAGAAAGAAAAAAAGTGTGTATGCTGATAAATACTCTTATGTTTCTATTTTTGATACTTTTTTGAAGCCAGGTCAATGTTGTTTTTTTTGTTTGGTTGTGTTTTTTTTGTTGTTGTTGGTTTTTTTTTCTGTTACTGATAAGACTACTGGAATAATTTTTGTTTTTAAAGACATGTAAGAACTTCCAGAATGTATAGTATAACTATTTTTCCCTCCACTGTACATGCTTTGGGCAAACAATCAAAGGGCATACACTGTCCAAAGGATAATGTGTTTGAAAGCTTTGTATTGCAACAATAATCAGGAAAAAACAAAAGTCCACCAAACTTGGCTATATTACTAATTGACTAATTACTCATTCCTGAAAAATGAGGTGAATATGGATAGATTTTATTTTAATTTAATTATAAAATATATTTTACACAGGCAGGCCATTCTTTTGCAGTACAGTCAGTTTTTAATATAAATACTATCTATATCTATATTTATATTCCTGCAATTCTCACCCATATTTTGAAAAACGTATCTGTAATGCAACATTTTTTACTTGAATCAAAATACGGGTAGTGGTATTACCCTTTTCCTCCATTCCATGACCGATAGGCAATTGAAAAAAAAATTAATTTGCATTGCTGATTGACTGCATGACAGGAGAGAGCTCTTAAAAAAAAATCACACTACACTGTGTGCTATTCCCCTGACCCCCATTCCTGTGCTTTGGGCTTTTATTTTCTAATTAAAAGCAGTAATTGTCCTTGCAATATTAATCTTCAAGTTCAGTTTTTAATTCATGCCTATGGCACTTCCTGGACTAGCCTGTAGGGCCTGTTAGAGAGAATGGTCCAAGCACAATGGCTTTGAAAATGGCTATGCTACCTCTGGGACGTGTTCAATCTCAACCCATCCAGGAGCAAGAGCAAAATCAACCCACTGTGCCATCCCACAAAAAATAATGATGCAAAATCAGATTAAGAAAAAAACAAAACAAAACAAACAAACAAAAAACAAAGAATTTTTTTTTTCTGGAGTTACGAGGAAATCTCTGTACTAATAATTTGTAGAAATGCCATGTGCAGAGTGTTTTCTTTCTACAGACTGAAAACGTTTTAGCAACCTGAAAACCTTGATTCCCAATCTACTAGATGAACAGTCTCCATGTAGAAGTGGCCAAGCAGTGAGGAATTGTAACTTGCTTGAGAAAACAGCACTGTAAAACACCCTCATACATCCCTTCTCTCTATGATACTGTCAACTGAACATCAACAAAAAAAAAGGCAAATCCTCAAACCTTTGTGTGTATAAACAAACATACTTCAAGGTCTACACATATTATGCATATGATATTACACTTGTGAAATATGGAACACATTAGAATGAGACAACGTTGGAAAGGGGAAATAAAAAAAAAAAAAGAATCACATTTGTTTAATTTTGGTATGATATTTATTATGGCATTAAAAACAGGTTTCAATGGAAAATAAAGTTACATATTATTTTCTGAACAGCTGTTGAGACAGGTATGTCCTGGTTAAACAGTACACTAGCATTCAGTGCCATACCCTTGATTTTACAGTGATTGCCATGAATTAATTTAATTCCATCTGTAAGCTAAAATCAGATCAGAGGTCTAATGCTGCCGCAGGCTCCACATCTGTTTAATCAGTTTTGGATAAAACAGCTTGTGAAAGTTTAGGTTTTAAATTTGCTTCATATTTAAGAAACATTGTTACAAAATCTTCAGCAAAAAACAAATGAGCCTATGAACAATCTGACAGATACATTTCATTTGCAAGATCCTTATAAAAATTTTAAAAGCTCACCAATTAAATTAGTATTTATTATAGAATAATAAAGGAACTCTGATCCCATAAACCACTACTGTGACAATATTTATTTGTATGGTTCAATTGCTGGATAAGACTAACATCAAGCATGTTTGGTTTATATTGGGGTGAATAAAATCAGAATACAACTAAATTCAATCTTAATCTTTTAGATAATCCATATTTAAGATATGTATTTTTTTATTCTCTCCCCTCAAGTTGTAAGAAACAAATGAAGGCATACTGAAGTAATTTCATCTTTGGCCACCAAACTAATTTTGATGTTAAGAAAACAGGTTTATTTATCAGTTCTGAGAAAATGATACTGTACATAAGTATAGTCTTGGCCTTTCATCTTTCTTTTATATGATTAAGACTTGTGAGCAGCACAGCAATGCCTTTGCAGAGCATACTACAACTATTATTTCCTCTTCTATTGCTCCCAGCAGCCTTAAATCCTTTAAATCCTTTCCTAGAAGGATCTCTTTTTTGCTTGGGTAATTTTTGCAATACATGGCCTGCTAACCCTTACCCCCTACCCTGGTTCTCACTTATGTCTATCACAGCAGAATCAGTCTTTCCACCTCAAACCTTCCAAGGAGCATTGTGAATTGTAATTCAGTTGCATAATTGGCTCAAGAGATGAAAATCTTGTATCAGCCTCTCTTAGCCACTAATCTATCCAGCTGACTGCAAGCCTAATTGGCAGCTTGTTTAGTAATTTGGCTCCTAAAGTGTTGTATTGATGTTGGATAAACAGCCAATGGAAGGAGAAACTGCACATGCTACTTCACTTTAAAAGCTAGTGCACTTTCCCCCTCATTTTCTGAAAGCATTTAATATTCCATTTATTGTTTTTCTTTTCCGACTCCTCACCAGACAGATATGCTCAGAACAGTAGGGACTGATCCTGATACTCAAGACAACTTTGCAAGGAAAGTAACAAGAATAATGCATTATTGTGCTGTATCTTTTTATGCCAGCTCTCTAACTAGCAAAATGGGAATCAGACTGCCTAGATGATTATATTCTTAAAACAGTTTTGGATAATTACACAGTTGGCATCATGAGAACAGCCAACAGCCATTGTGTGATTTTAAAAACCAGTACCTGCAGTGGTTTTAAAAATGAAGCACACCATGGCTACATATATTAAAAAAAACCCCAAACCAGTTATGAAAATGTTGTATTATTTAGCTAAATATTTGAGATTGCATTATTATATCAGACTTTTATATATCACTCACACTGAGCTGTTTGAGACTGTGTCTGAAGAATGACCTTAGAATGATTATACTTCAGGTGAGTCTGCTTGCATTGTATTTTATCCTAAGATAAAAATAGCAGAGAGGACAGAACTGTAACTTCAGTAGGTGTTGGAACCTCCACATTTACTTCGCATCCACAGCAGTGTGTTGTTAACATCTGCAATGCCATAGTTTCATTTTTACTGCCCATTTCAAGGGATAGTAAAGGAATTGTCACATAATTGCAGTGTGGATAAATGTTGGGGTATTGTTTGGTTTTTGTTTTTGTTTTGTTTTGTTTTTGTTTTTGTTTTTTTTTTGGTTTTTTTTGTTTTTAAACATAGACCCTGGATTTAAATCCTGTTTCAACTCTGCTGAATACACAAATAATAAATCCACACACTCATGAAAGTAGAGACACAACTTTAGGTTCAAATCGTCATCCAGTATCAAGGATCATTTGGAAATAGATTTTCAGGTGTTCTACTCCCATGCTTTATTGGGCTATATTTGTGTGTAAAGTTTAACCATGCCCATTTGGTCCTTACTACTACTAAATCTGGTTGGGAAGATTTGGAATTCTGAGATTCCCATTTATCCCTCTCTACGGGGCACCTCTGGTATACACAAGATGGTCTTTTCTCTTTGGGTCCAAAGGAGGTCAGTTTCACATCTAGTCCATGCTGACAGAAGTGCTGTCATGGACAGAATTTTGGAATAAGCTGGGGACCATTCCAAAGGTCTATTAAGCCCCTTGAAACTCTGCAAAATTGCTCCCTGCTGATAAACATTCCCTGACTTTTACAAAAAGACTTGTAAACTTACACTGAAACTCACAGGGTAAAGATTTAAAATCATAATAGTCTCAAAATAGACAGTGTGGTTATATTTAATTTCAAAAGAACGGTTTAGGATTATACATATAACAGTAGCTCCATCTGACCCTAACTCAAGTTAGGATGGAATGCCAGGATAATGGAGGTGAAGTTTAACTTTTATTGTCTATTGTCTTCCTATGTTGCTAGAGTATTCTCTTCTCTCAAATTATCTTAATTTTAAAATTAATATTAATTTATGAAAACTACGCAAATACATCTGCATACTTTTTACTACAGGCTAAATAATAATTTGCTTATTTATTTATGCAAGCAATGTTCACGGGGATCCTTCTATCAGTAATGAAGGTACCAGTAATGAACATAAATCTTAGTTATTACAATAGCATTGTCAGTGTCAATATATAGACTGAAAAGTAAATTTCTTTAAAAATCATTAAATCAAAATTCCCTCTGCTAGTAGAATTCAAAAGCAAAAAAATTCTTTCTGAAATCCAGAGTATAACAAGTTTTTATCAGAAACTTTTTCACCAACTGCAGAGGTTTTATAGAAAGACAGGAAAAAGAAAATCCAAACTTATCTGCACTGGAAACTTGATAAATGAATTTATATTCTCACATTATGAAAATATTTTCTCATCTCTTAAACAGTTATTTTTGTTCCTGTGAAGTGACAAAAACCTTCTGCATAAAGCTATCAGGTTTATGCATAGGCCTCCTTCCTTATTCAAAAAAGTGAACTATAAGCTAACAAACCTTTAGGAAAATTGAGTTTTGCATAATGAATAGCAGGACCTATTTTCAGCAGTGCTCCCTATTTCCTCTGAAGAAAAAACCAAACAAACTAGCCATTATCAACTGAGAGGTTGTTGTGGAGGAGCTGGGATAAGAAGTTACATTGACTAGAGAAAAAACACACCTATTTCCTCCTTGCACATAGAATCATAGAATGGTTAGAGCTGGAAGGGGCCTCAAAGATCATCTAGTCTAGACCTGCAGTGAGCAGTGATCCATTTTAACTACCAAACCTTTTCTGGTTAACAAAAGTGCCTTGGTATTAACAATTTAACCCAGACTGACAGAAATGTATCAGGTACTGCTTTCATTGGTTGAGTTCTAGCAAAACTTCATGATGTATGTCAATCCATCTGAAAAAGGTGATTGTTCTAACAAACTGCATCTGAAACTGAGGTGGCTCCTCTCTATGAGGAAACACTCTGCTATGGTACTGGCAGAGAATGAAACTTGCAGAGTGCATAACTGGCCCGCAGGATTGCCCCATTACACAGGACTTCTGAACATGGATTTGTGCATTTAGTAGACAGAAAAGCAGTGAATCAAGTTAAAAAAAAAAAAAAGACATATAAAAGTTTGTCTATAGAGTTTTGGAAATTTGCCGCTAGTTCACCCTAGTACATTAAAAAGTCTACCCTTATTCTGCAACTGTCTTGCTAAGTTGACCTTCACCACAGGCTTGGCCTCAGCCACCTCCGTTATCACAGTGTAATCACAGTCTTTCTCAAGTCATCATTTTGATACTGCAGATATTCAGGTCTGATTTTTAATCACTGACATATTAAGCATCAGCAAAATAGTTTGCTTAGCTGTTCCATTGGCAATTTGTAAAAAGGAATGAAAACATGTACCCTTTTGATTACCTTGTTAAAGTGAGTCATGATGGCATTATAGCAGTGCTTAGTATTTCTGCTGTAATTAAGAATCTGTCATATTTTTCATTAAAACACATTCTTTAAAATGAGACATTTAACTTGGTCATTTCAATCAGTACCAGTCTGAAGTGTAGCATGCAACATGCCACCTATATAACGAAAATGACATCTGAAATTTGCTTTTCCAAAATATAAGTATTAAAGTGCCCATAACATGTACAGTATTTTATATATTTTATATGCACATTCTGTGTATATTAAGTGTGAAGTAGCTTCATCTTTTTAAAATTATTTTTGTAGGTTTTCAAAACTGCTCTAATCATTAGAGCAAAAAGATTGTTTCACATAGAAATAAATGGCTATTTACAAGGCACATGAGAAAAACATTTTTTTTGTTGTTGTTATTCTGAACCCAAGTTTCTACATTCTGTGAATTCAGTTATTAGCATCCTAATATATCCTAGTATATGTGAAGCAGAATTTGATTATTTTTCCAAGATATGATATTTGGAGGTTTTGTTATTTATTAAAGAAACAAACAAACAAACTAAACCAACAAAAAAAAAAACCCAAAACCAAAACAACCAAAAACCTAACAAAAAACTCAAAGGTCTTGGGGATTTATTAGGAGCTGTTTGGGGAAACAAAACTTGTACAGAAGACAGAGAGTTATTAGGAAAGGAAGTGGGGTAAATACATAATGTATGAACATTGCATCTACAATTCTGTAGCATCAAGTGGTTTGATATGAGAGTTAAAGTAGTTAATCCAAGACTGAAATTACTGTAAACATTCCTAATGCATATGTTTCAAGTAGAACAATACTTTGCAGACAATGTCCTTTCTCTTGCATAAAAATTACTTGCTGTGGTAGTTTTGTTATTATTTTCATTAATACTGTTAATTTTCATTAATACAGTTTTGGTAGGGCTAGTCCCATTACAATATCTTAGTTTTTCTCAAACGTTTTTATACAAACTTGAGGGCATTGTATTGCTTCAATGAAATATGTCAAGGTGTCATACGAAATAGTTCTACAACTCAGGTTGTCAGAGAGGGCACAAAGTCATTGAGAATGACCTGCTCCCAAATCTGATTGGAATCACTGAAATGATGCAGAGTTCATGGAAGAAGCTGTGCTAAAAAAAGTAGAAAAAAAGTAGATATTTATAATAGTTATTTGTTAAAAGATATCATAGGAAGTAAACAATTTTACTGGTATCTCATTTTAGTTGATAAACTGATAAACTATCTAGGTTCAGTAACATGCAGATGGGAATATATTAAGCATCCACAAAACAGAAAATTTACCACAGTAAAAAAGGCAGAATAGGACACTCCTGTCTCAGTACTGTCAGCTCCTAACAATCCACAGCTATATTACCTCCCATTTTCTTCACTGCTTGTCAACACAGCTTTTCTTCATCTTTACAAATGCTTCTCAAACTTTCTTGCTTCAATAGTTTCTTACTGCTGTACAAGTAAATCTACATCCTTTGTTACTAATATACACAAACCCATTGGTATGTGACTTTGACTCTAGACTGAGAGGCTATACACATTTAGAAATCAATATCTAAGTCTATCAATATTAATTTTACTTTTTCAATAAAAAATACAAAGGTGAAAGAGCAGTAAATAAGCTGAAGTACTGAAATAAATTGGGTGTTCTTGTCACAATTAATAAATGTTTAACCAATAACAGTGCTTTGCTACAAATGTCTATGGCTTTCTATGTGTCTGAAAGTACCCTTGTGAGATTCAAACCCAGAGAACATGTTTCAGTATCTCCGCAGAATCACCAGCCATTCCTTTCAGTACTACTGGACCTAAACATATGAATGACCATTTTCAACACTGTGCATAGTGCTACAAGAATTATGTATGATGCAATTTATTAAAAAAATGCATCCAAGAATTTTCATAATACCTTTTTTCAATGGATTGGCTCAATTAGGTGAACCTTTGCTAATTTGCAGTACATAGTGCTCTTGAAAATATTTGCAGTTAACGACTCATTTACAGAGAGCCTTTCAGGTTTCACTACAATGTTAGTTATTGACAATTATTAGCAGAATGATTCTTTTAATTTCCAACTGATGTTCATTCCAATATATAACTTTTCTCCTTTTTTTCCTTTCCAGGAAAAGTTTTACAAATTCTTCTACATAAAATCTAGCCCTTCTGTTACTGTACCTTAGCTAACTAAAACTATTGAAAGAGGAATGATCAAATAATGATCTTTCATTTTAATACAAATTTCCAAATGTAGTTCCACTCCAAAAGGAAATCTATTTCTTTCATAAAATGATATTAAATACTGACAAAGGCAAACAAAGAAGGTCCAAACAATAATTTAGGTGTAGGAAGGTTAGCCTTTGAGAAAATGGTAATAATATATAAAAAGTTACGTTACCTACATGTGTACAAGTTTACTCAAAGTGCAACAAAGTTTCTATTTGCTTAGAAGTTTATAATGATGAAATGTAGAGAAAAAATGTATCAATATTTTTATCAGAAAAAACTCTCAATCCTCCTGCCCAGAACAAAGTGAAGATTACCTTGAACTTGAAAAGGAAAAAACCCACACATAGTGGTATCTCATATGATACCTTTGTCCGCCATTATTCTTTGCTACTCTCCATATAAAAGCAAATTTTTAGGGCAAACCAATCTCTAAAACTGTGAATAGATATATAACATTGAATGACCACATAATATATTTGCCTTAGTATCAAAATATTGGCTTTGCAAAGTTACATAGAGGAGCTGGCTTGTAAAATACTGAACGCTGTAATCCCAAGGTAAAAAAAAGAATAAAATTAATTTTATACTTCATACCCTCCCGGTACAAAATGACATCCTCTAGTTCTTGAAAGTTGTGAAGATAAAATCACCTTGTAGAAATAATTATATTGTTCTCTCTTCACACATTAAGTATTTTTCTTTGTCACTTTGCATATGTTCAGAGTCTTAGAAGGTGACCGATACATTTGCTTTTTCCATACTGCTGCCACTAATGTGCTTTTACAACATTTAAAACATGGTCTGCTTGGTCTGCTTCATCCACTGAGGTTTGAAATAAAGAAGTTTCAGGAGGTGGAATTCATTTGGAATACAAGTATAATGCTTCTCTAAAGACATAGCATCACAGAATAATCATGGTTGGAAAGGACCTCCAGGATCACCGAGTCCAACCATACCTACAAGAACAAAAACCACCTAAATATCCAACCATTAGGAAAACAAACAAACACAACCAAAACCACACAAGCCCCCTACATGCCTCACCCTAGAGCATGTTGTGAAGCACCATGTCAACACATTTCTTAAATACCTCCAGGGATGGTGACTCAACCACCTCTCTGGGCAGCCTGTTCCAGTGCCTCACCACTCTCTCAGTAAAGAATTTCTTCCTAATATCTCATCTAAACCTCCCCTGCTTCAACTTCAGACCATTTCCCCTGGTTCTGTCATTAGTTACTAAGGAGAAGAGACCAACACCCACCTCTTCTACCTCCTTTCAGGTTGTAGAGGGCAATGAGGTTCCTCCTCAGCCTCTTCTCCAAACAAGGGGCCCAGAACTGAACACAGTACTCAAGATAAGGCCTCACAAGAACCAAGTACAAGGGCACAGTAACTTCCCTGCTCCAGGTGACCATGCTTTTCCTTATACAAGCCAGGATCCTGTTGGCCTTCTTGGCCACCGGGGCACAGTTCTGGTTCAAGTTTAGCTGGCTGTCCACCAGGTCCTTTCCCGATGGGCAGTTTTCCAGCCACTCATCCCCAAGCCTGTAATGCTGCTGGGGATTGTTGTAATCGATACGCAGGACCCGGCACTTGGCCTTGGCCCATCAATCCAACCTGTCCAAGTCCCTCTGCAGACCCTTTCTGACCTCAAGCAAATCAACACTCCCATACAATTTGGTGGTGTCTGCAAATTTACTGAAGGTGCTCTCAATCCCCACATCCAAGTTATCAATAAAGATGACCAACAAGACTGGCCCCAAAACTGACCCTGAGGGACACCACTGATGACCAGCAGCCAGCTGGATTTCACCCCATTAATCACCACTCTCTGGGAATGGCCAGTCAAGCCAATTTTTAACCCAGTGAAGAGTACATTTGTCTATACAATGATTTGTCAGTTTCTCCAGGAGAATGCTGTGGGAGACTGTGTCAGAGGCCTTACTAAAGTCCAAGTAGATAACATCCACAACCTTTCCCCCATCCAAAAGGCGAGTCATATGGTCATAGAAAGAGATCAGGTTTGTTAAGCAAGATCTCCCTTTCATAAACCCATGCTGGCTGGCCCTAATCCCTTGGCTTCCCTGCAATTGCCGTATGAGCTCATTCAAGATAATCCTCTCCATGATCTTTCCAGGTGCCGAGGTCAGGCTGACAGGCCAGTAGTTCCCAGGTGACAGGCTTGTAGTTCCCAGATATCTACATCTATTTAGAATATACTTGAAGAACTGTATATGTTGCATATGTTGCTATAATAATTGATATAAGACTTGGACAAGCAATTTAGATTTCCATATTAGCAATATATAAAAAGCATCACACACAGGTGCACACACACCATCTAATCCTTCCAGTATGCACATATGTAATTAATACAACAAACTAATGAGAGTCCTATAAATCACTGCTAATTATTGAAAAAGTCATTTCACAGCTGTGACATCAGCAAAATACATTCAATGGTTGCAACCTCACATCTATAAAAATCTTTCAGAAATGTGCTTGCAAGTGTTTCCTATTTAATCTACAGCAGTAATTTTAAAGATTTGTTTCACAGTCACATTTCCACATTTTCAATGAAGTCCAAGAAGTCATATCCAATCTTCATTGTTCAGGATATTTATAGTATTCATATGAATTCCTCACAGAAAAAAAAAAAAAAAGATACCTCATGATAAAAAGATACCTATGTTGTAATGCTTGAATAGACATACGCAATCTATGATTTTCAGTATATGAAAAAAGATTTATTCTCTTTAAAGAAGTGCTGTGCAACAAAGGAGTGGAAATTGGAAATGTGTGTGAGAGAATTAAGACAGCCTATTTATTTCTTATCTCTATTAATAAATAAGGACAGGACATATCTGAAGTTATATCACAAGTTACTGAATTTATCAAGCATTTCCCCAGGTCACAGACCTACTGCTCTGTATTTAGAGATTTAACATCTTGTGCTTTGTGTTCTGTCCAGGGAAATTGGTTACCTGTGGGTCCTGGCAGGGGAGCAGCTTTCCTTCTCCGTTTGATGTCTCCCATGCACAGTGATCCTAAGTGTACACTGGTTTGCCTGCCAGTAATTATAGGAGAAAATTATTAGCAAAGGAAGAAAACCACCACATAAATACACAGTTTGTATAATCTGAAACTATATCAAAACATTCTTAACCAAGTTGCAGCTGCACAGTAAAGACACCAATCTTCTTTATATAGAAGCATAATTATGTTTGTTGACAAGCACTCAGGATCTAAATGCATCATCATAAATTGTTATGGGAATGAATAATATAAAGGGAATGTTTTTTAATTTTCAAAATTGGCAATCTTTCTAGCTCAACATAAAACAAAACCACTGTTGGTCCTGACAGGAAAATAGCTAAGATTAATTATCTAAAGAGATCACAATACTGTTGGTAGGTTTATCAATTCACTAGTAATGCCTGACTGTCAGAACAACATTTATGTCATGAAAAGTATTATCAATTTTTAATTATTTTTTTTTTAAGGTAAGATGAAGAATGAATGAGAAAACATGAAATACTATATTCAAATGCGCATGAAATAAAAACGTAGCACAGCAATTTGTCTTTTTCTACCTGGCAAGTTGTATGATAACATGGAAATACCATTTTCTGATATACTTGTTAGACAATTACAAGCTGTCACGGCTTAGGGTCAGGGCAACCCCCAGACCGATAACAGACACTCTCTTTTAACCCCCTTCCCTCCCCAAAGGGGAGAGAAAAGGAATAAGGGAGAGAGACTTAGTGATTAGAAAAAAGAACTAGAACAATTTAATTTAAAATGAAAATTAAATATATACAAATATGTACAAAGACAGTACCGAACTCAACCCCCCCCCCCCCCCCCCCGATGGTAATTACGTCACCCTCACGGATGCTGTGGAGGAGCTGGACTCTGGC
>JAOEGS010004046.1:0-19437 GCA_025447755.1 Corythornis vintsioides
CACATCTCATACAGCACATCCACAAAGAGTTTTAAAGAAACAAAAATAATTGGTGTAGACAACTCAGGTGACCTACCTAATTACCCTCTGATCATTTCTGGCCCTCCTCTGGACCTGCTCCAACAGGCCCCTGTCTCTCCTGAGCTGAAGACTCTGGAGATAGACACAGTGCTGCTTCCACTGCCTGTGCAGCTCCTTCTTGCCCTGTAGTTTGACCAGCAGGCCTCAGCCAAGCTGGTCTCTTTACTTGCCCAGTTTCTTACACCTGGGGATCCAGAGCTCTTGTGCTTTATGGAGAGTGTCCCTGAAGATCTGCCAGCTCTGTTCTGCTCCCTTGTCCCCAGGGGTCCTATTGGCTAAGTCTTTGGAGAGCTGGCAGCAGTTGCTGCTGGTGCTGCCACCCAAGGGGAGAGCCTGGGCCGGGGAGTGGAGCCAGGAGATGAAGGGCATTGGTTTAATATTTGTCTTTGTTTCATACAGTGTGAATTAGTAATTACATTTGGTTTTTAATTGGGAATACTTTTATTTTTTTTCCAGGTTGAAGCTGTTTGGCCCACGATGGAAACTGCCTGCAGGAAACCAGGCACAGGGCTGAGCTGGAGCAAGGCCCAGACCCTGAGTGCCCCTCCACCACTGAAGTTCACACCTGCTGAAGGGCACCTTGTGGTCTCCCACCAGTGCTGGGCCCAGAGGGTCTCTGAGGGAGGGCTGAGACCCGTGACTGCCACCTCATGCCAGTCAGGAGCTCATTGGCTCGTCATGGGTGAGGTGAGTGTGGGCTGGGCTGGGGAGCCAGGGCCTGGCACTGGGATTGAGCCTAGCACCGGGACTGCCAGCAGGAGTGAGAGCCCCAGGGACCCTCAGGCCACCCAGTGCCCAGAGAAATGGCTGAGCTGGGCACCTGCTGGGGCACTGCCAGGTCCTGCCACACCTCGGGCTAGAAAGAAATCCTCACAGGGCTAGAAAGAAATCTCTTGATTGCAGGTATCCCAGTTTCATGTTGAGTAGGTGTTGAGTCAGCCATTCACAGACTTAATCATCATGAGTTACTCGTTTACAAATGTTGGCTGATTATTAGGCACTTAATAATTGGCTCGTAAATACAGTGCTGTGTAAGATGTGCAGTCAGAGCTGCTGCTGGTTGTTTTCTGGCTGAGAAGGGCTAGAGAATTTCTCCATGGATGGAGGAGCTGGTTGAGCCCTGGGTGTGTGTGAAGGTGGCTGGGCAGGTGGCACTGCCCACCCAGCAGCTGTGGGTGTGCTGGGACACATCCTCCCTGCCCTTGAGAGGAGACTGGGAGAGACCTGGGCTCAGTAAACTGGTTAGCCTCCCAGACTGGGGACTAACACAACCAGACTCCCACCTCTGTCAGGGGTCCATTCTGCAGAGACCCTGGAGGTCTTTTCATTACAGGTCCCACTCCCCTCACACTGATGGTGATGAGACCTCTCAGACTAAAACTCTGAAAACTGGAAGGTAATTTGGATTCAGTCCCAACTTTTTCTTTTTGACCAAGGCAGTATCCTGGGAACCAGACACCCCCAATTCAATGCTCACAACAACTGGTATGGTGGGCTTTACTTCACCTGCCTGTTCTTTTCCTCCCCTCCCAGCACCCTTTGCCTTCTTTCAAGCCAGACAGCTTTCTAACACAACCATTGTCCGTGCCTGCTTGCTGCCCATCTCCTCACACAAGCCCTTCATTACCTTCTACATCCATTGCCAGCTCCAATTCCAGTTAGATGTTGGCTTTTCTAACCTCACCTCTGCACACTCAGTGTGTTTGTATTCCTCACCAGTTTCACTGAGGTGTTACCAGTGTCCTGGGCAGCACTGGAGTGTAAACACACCATGCATCCCCACACGGCTGTAAATGAGAACTGGCAGCTCGTTACCAGTTATTTCTCCTTTTATAGCTTCTCCTCCCCAGTCTCCAAACATTCTCCTTGCTGTCTCTTGCAAGATCTCCTGGGCTGTGGCACCTTTGCTTAATCTCCACTCGGGTTCATCCTTTGGTAGGTTCTGCTTTGCCACGTGTGCACTCTCAGACACTCCTGGCAGGCTGTTTTCTGCCCCCAGCTAAAGAGAAGAGTGGGTGATTACAGTTTCATTCAATCAGGAGGCGAAGGAGATGGGGACAACATGCCCAGCAAGTCAAGAAAGGAGTGGCAATCAGATTACAGCCATAGCCTAGAGCACAATACTTCATAATGGGAACTTGTAATGGCTCTCTGGTCTAGGACACATAATAAACATTTTACCCACAGTGCAGCAGTCACCCAGAGACATTTACTGCAGGAAATACTGAGCCTGGTGTAAACATTTAAACTTTAATAAAACCATTACACAGGCACTGATTGCATGGCTCCTTTAGACAGTGAGGCTGCACAGGGAGGTGAATAATAAAATAAGCAAGGTGAGAAGTCATTATGAGGCCATTTACAGACAGGTTTACTAAAAACTCCACTCAGTGAGCTTTGGTCAGTGCATTATCCATATCCAAGAACTAGTCTCTGAATAACCATCTGAAAACGTATCCATCTTAGACACACATTGTCCTCTGCAGATAAGTATTTAATGAATTTAAATCAAGAATCAGCATTTTCATTCCCATTTCATATTCACAGTATCCAGACCACTTACACGTGCCAAAGCAAGATTAAAATTAGAACAGAAAATCAAATTTTTGCAGGGCTAGACATTGTTTCTGCACGTGGTCGGAAATACTTTCACACTAACAAGTTGTGTTTAAATATGACAAGTTAGCTTGTCATATTTCAAGTGACAAACTGCCCACAGGAAAAAAAAAATTATAATTACAGTCATTTACAGGGGGAGGTGTAAATCTACCTCTCTGCTTATTACCTCTTTGTTTTTGGGGAGAAAAGACTTCAGCTTCCTAGGCTGTGCTTATAAAGCAATATTCCCAGGGCTGATCCAAGGCCTTGCAGCTGCTGGAAGCTTTCTTTTTAACCTGGTCAAACTAGAAATTGAGGTACATGTATCCAGTAAATATGTCATAGAGCAGGACACTGTTACTTCAACTTAAATTCCCTCCAGTGCTTCTTATAATCACAAATATAATTTAAAAAAAATATATTTTTTTTATCAGGATGTTGTCTACAGCTTGCCCATGTAGCTCTAGAAATGCTCAGACTGATCTTTTCAAAAGTTAAAATAGCACTAAAATGTTCTCAGTTAATTATCATTAATCCCTCTGAGCCATTTAAACCACTATTAGGATCAGCATCTAGACTAAAGAAATTTAAGACCTTGAAGGAAGTGATTAAAATGATGTTTTTATCATAACACTGCCTACAGTTAGAACCATCTCCTTCTACAGTGCCAGTTAAAGCCAAGTTGAAGGGTTTTTTTCCTGTCCATTAGAATATCAGCCTTCATTAAAATCTCAATTAGTACCTTTATAATGTTTTCAAGGAGGAAACTAGAAATATAAAGGGAAACATTAAAGGAAGGGAGAGATTTCAGAGCTAAGTTTGTGAAGAAGTTTAACAAGCTTTTCCTTTTATTTTAAGCAAATACATTTTTAGTCCTCTGAAAAAAACATGCAGCTTATAAATAGATAATAGGCTATCAATAGCTTGTGTAAGCCTCTTACAGGCACGAGCAAGAAGTTAAAAAAAGGTAAGCAAACCAACTAGAAACATTAGAGATATTTTAAACCCTGATTAAAAGTAACCTCTTCTCCTCTAGAATCAACCATTGGTGTCAGTTAATAACATAAAATACCTTTATAATGCACCCATGAAACCACAACACAAGATGAGCCCTGCACCTACAGCTTTTTCCACTAGAAATAATGCCTTTAATATCATAAACTGTCACCAGATAAATAAAACAACCCAAGTGCTGAAACCCTGATGCTAGTGAACTGAGTAAGAAAATTCCAAGACTTCAACGAGTATTGTTGACAATAGGTTAAAAAAAAAAGCTAAATAAACACAATCTATATCAACATATAATAGCAATAAACTACTTTCTACTTTATAACCCTCTTAAAAGGAACAAATGAGATCTTCCTTTATCCATCCAACCAAGAAAATAGTGCCCCAGACCTTCCCCCAGCTCTGAGCAATCAGCAATTAGTGTTAATTGGTATAAACACCACATGTGGAGGCACTTGGCCTTCTCAGAGGGAGCAGGCTGGAGATGGTTCTAGAAGAGGAAGGAGGTTTCTTTTCAGCTCAAGATTTGTGGTAAGAAAAGTTTGTTTGCTTGATTAAAAATCTTTCTTTTCAATTCAAGATTTGGGGTCAGAAAAGTTTGTTTGCTTGATGAAAAATCAAGGGCTAGGAAGCACTCAGGTAAGGGCTGGAAAGCTGCAGAGGTGCTGGTGAGCTGTGGCTGGTGCTTTACTGCTGGTTTTATGGTGGAGATTCTCACAGGAGGTCTCTGGTTGCTGGTTGTCATGTTTTTTTGGCTTCTTTTTTTGTCAATTAAGTAATTTAATGTTCTAAGTAGCTCTTGTTCATGAGTAGATAGGGGCTTCTCAGCTCTGTTATTAGCACATGGTAAAATATCCCATGGAGAGTGGGGGGCTTCATGTGCAGGAGAGCTGCAGAAACCTTTGGTTCTTACTCCAGTAAGAGGTAGAGAGTGTTCTCAAGTCTTTCCTGAAGTCCCATTTTAGCTTTTTCTTCTTGAGATGCTTTTTATTTTAGGTATTTTCTTCCAAGTGGTGGTTTTGTTTCCTTGAGACACTGGAGCCAGGAGAGAGTTATTGCTGGTGCTCCCTGTTTAAATCCTTCATGCTCTGTCTGCCAGCTTTCAGTTTGCTGCCTTTTATTCAGTGTAAAGCAGGGGCTGCCACCCAGACTTTGTCTTTCTTAAGCACAATAGTGCCAATAGTTTCTCATAGATGGACTTGCCCAGCACTGAAGGGTTTCCTTTTGCTGGTAGTATGCTGATTTTGAAGCCTGTTCAATAATTCTACTTAACTGTTCTTGTTTTAAGCTGCATGCATGAGGTTCTCCATGTGGATGTGTGCAGAGGCAGTTGGGTTGTGAAGTCTCTAGAGATGGATTCCCTGCTCTCTATGAAGTGTGTGTGACAAGGTAGAAACACAGAATGGTTTGGGATGAAAAGGGCCTTAAAGCTCATCCAGTTCCAACCCCCTGCCCTGGCAGGGACACCTCCCCCTAGAGCAGGTTGCTCAGAGCCCCATCCAGCCTGGCCTGAGAAACTGCCAGGGATGGGGTATCCACAGCTGCCCTGGGCCAGTGTCTCACTCCCCTCAGTGTCTCGCTCCCCTCATCACCCAGTCCATGTGCAGGACCTTGCACTTTACCTTGAACTCCATGAGGTTCCCATGCCCCCCCCTCTCAGCTTGTCCTTCCCTTATCCACCAGATTTTCTAGACAGGATTTTCCCTTCGTGAAGCCTCCTTGGCTGTGTCACCAATCACCTCCTTATTTTCCATGTGTCCTGGTGTAGTTTCCAAGAGGATGTGCTCCATGTTTTCACCAGGCATGGAGGTGACACTGCCTGGCCTGTAGCTCCCTGGGTGTTAGTTTATAATCCTTATTTTTAAAGGGGAAAAAGCTCTTCCTTGCTGAGATAGCTAAACACTTGTGCTGTGCTAACTATCATTGGCAAGGGTTTTAAACTGCTCCATCAGTTACATGCTTGGGATGGAGAGGGTGAGAGGTGAATATATGGAAAGGGTGGGACCCATAGTTCCCCAGTAAGGAAAAGAATATCTTTTCCAAATGTAAGATTTAGGAATCTACTTGTCTAGCCAGGGGTGAATAATGTATATAAGGGATGTGCTGCAGTAGGGATGGACTTTTTCTGCTTAACTCTCCATATTCATGCTAAGGGGGAGTGACAGGCACAGGCAGCAGCTGGTACACATTTCTCAAGAGCTGCTGTGTCCTCAGCTGTTGGGCTCAGAGTTGAAATGAGGGCCTTCCAAGTAGAAACTGCTCTGAAGCTTTCAAAAGACAAGTATGGCTGTATCTGAAGGATTTGAAAAGGCAGCATGGGGAGCTGTGTAAGACTTCTCAGAAATGATTTTTTTGTTGTTGTTGTTGCTTTTAACTGTGCAATGTGCAGTACCTGAGGAAATCTTCCCTTCTCTGGAAGGGTTTGTTCATGCTGGAAAACCCAACCCCTTCAGAGGTTTAACTTCAAGACAGTGAAGTCATTTTCTCTGGCAGTTTCCCTTGCTGGTGCTGTTTCTATAGCCTTTCTCACAGAAGAATGTTCAGACATTACAGAAGCTACTCTAATTAAAAAATTCACTAATGTGTCTTTAACATAGAGCTGCACTGGCCAGTTGATTTTATGGTCTCACCCATTTGCACTGGATTACAGGTGGTTGTTTTTCTTCCCTCTACTAGTGCTCTCAGCATGCAAATAGTTAAAAGCTGAGTGTTAATTCCTGCAGCTTGCTGTGAAGGGCTTGGATCCTTTGCAATGAGCTAAGAAATACCCATTTGGGAGTTCCCACATCAGGCATGGCATGTGAGGAGATGCCTCATGGCCCCTCTGAGTGAAGCCCTGTGGCAAAACACCACTGAACTCATTCTCTTCTACTGCAGCCTGGATGTGTAATACGTGTGAGAAAGGAATATGATTTAGATGCTCAGTAATAAAATTAATCAGGTGATAATTGCCAGGCAAACTTGACACATCCACTTGGTAAATGGTGGGGAATAACTGTCCTTCAGCTGAAATCCTGCTTTTCAGTTTAATGTAACTGTCTGACCTCACTTGATCTGCTTGGATTACACTTTACTGTCCAGAAAGGGACTGAAGTCTCAGGGGGGCATTGTGGGAGGGAGCAGGGGGGTGATTGAGGTTGGTGGGTGTATCTCTGTGTGACAGATGTTCTCCCTGCCTCCTGGAAGTGCATTTGAGTGTTTGGGTGTCGTTGGGTGCCTTGCTTTGCACTCAAGCAAAACAGAAGCTGTGATGCCTGATGTACAGAGCTCTTTGTAAAGCAACCAGTTGCAAGTATTCCCTCCTGTCAAGCTTCTGATTTTCCTCCTGCTTCTGTAGCACTTTGCAGTTTGACTTCAGGGCAAAATATTCAGTAACTTTCATCCGTGGTGATGAGAACACTCGTGGGTTTTCCCCAAGCTGTCTCCTCCCCCATTAGGGAAATGGCAGAGCTAGTGGCTTTTGTGCAACGTGCTTGTCAGTGAGCTGAGAAGAGGTTGGCCCTGTCCTGGGAGACCTGCCTGAGGTAAATGTTAGTTTGGCAATTCATGGGACTGATGCTCTTGTTCTACCTGTGCCATGGGTGACACCCTTGTGTGGCTTCCCACAGTGACTGAAACTGTGGGCAGTGAAATAGCCAATTTAAGCAGAAGTCAGGATGTCTTCCTGGTGAAATTAAATGTGTTTTTGTCTGGAGGGAATTTTAAATACAGGGAGTTAAAAGGGGTTTTGAGCTTCACTTGCAGCAGCAATCCTGGCCATGTGTGTGCAGGAACTGGGGTCCTACCTAGAGCAAGTGCCAGGCCTTTGCTTTACCCAACAGGTTGTTTCAGAGATGAGAAGTCTCCAGCCCTTCCTGTGGAAATTTGCTCTTCTGCAAGAGATTAGAGAGTGGTACTTAAATTTTTCTTCTATTCAAGAGTCACTGGCTTCCCATAATTAGAAGAAAAATAAGGATCTCAGAGTTAAAGTGAGATGTCCTCATTTGTGCTGGACTGTGTTACCAAGGAATGTGCCTTGTGTGACTCAATAAGGCAAATATGGAATGAGCATTAACATGACCTCAAGACACACAAGCTGAGTGAAGGCTTGGAGCAGAAATACACGAGGCTGTTTGATGCAGCTCACTTGGTTGTGCTGTCCAAGATTCCTGACCTGTGTGCTTGGACAATCCCAAGTTTTCCCAAGTATTTGCTGTGTGAAGTTAGGGCTGGAAAAGGAGTTGAGTGCAGCACCTACTTGAGTTTTTCCTCTGGGACCTTCAGCAGGAATTGAACTGTCCCTTAGTGTGTCTCTTCAGACCTGTCTCATTTGCTGTGCCTGGACCTGCCCTTACCAACAAGGTGGGCAAGTGATGACAAAAGTGGTTTCCTCACTATTCTGAAGTATTTAAATGTTTAAAATACAGAACAACCTCATATCTGTCCATTCTTAATGTAGCAAGTTCAGGTGGTTGCCTCAGACTTATATCAGGAGCTTGAACTTTAGTTTGGGGGTTAGTGACATGTTGAGAAGGACCTGGAGGGACATGCTGAGCAGACCTTGGGAAGGAGTGCAGATTGAAGGTGCTGCTTTCTTGAAGATGCCGAGTTCCTTGGTCATGTTGTGAGGGTACAAAGCATTTGTGCTGCCTGCAGCTCAGGCTTTCTTTTGTGGTGCCAAGTAGATTGATGGATTTGATGTCCATGCTGTGAATTTTCAGGAAGGTGCTGGATTTTTAACAATGGCCTTCTTGAAATGCGTTGTGTGAATGAGGGGCCAGAGGTGGAGTGCTCTAATAATCTTCTCTCTTCTGCACAGCAACAGTGGCTTCCCTTGTAGGGTGCAAGCAGGTACTGCATGAAATGAGGAATGGCCAGAAACTTCAAAAGCAAATGACTGAAACTGAGTTCTGCCTTGCTGTGCAGTTCATTCAGACTTTAGTAGAGAAGGTGAGTTGAGCTGCAGGGGTCTGGCTCTTAGTGGGGAACTGCAGAAGGCATTTAAACCTTGTGTGCAAAACAGCCCCCCACCCTGCTTGGCTGAAGGGCAAGATGAAGGTCTGGGAGAGGGCAGGCAGGGTGATGTCTGAGTGTATCTGCAGGGCATGTTTCTTAATAATCCTTTGCACCTTTTCTCACTCCACACCCATGCTAATTCCTTATTCAGGCACTGACCAAGTGGTAGGTGCTGTACACAGGTTAAGAAGAAGCATCTCGAGCAACCTCATGATCTGTGCTCACCCAAAGCAGCAGCACTGTTAGACCTGGATTTTACTCTAAGTCCACTTGCTTCTGAAGCTCCTGAAAAGCTTGTGTGGAATTGGAAGCAATCCTGTTCCTTGTCCTAACCATATTGGAAGCATCTGTAACAGATGATGTAATGAGAACAGATTGTGACCCTCCTACACCCTGGGATTCTTGCAGAGTCAGGTTCTAGGCAGGGTGCTGTAACTGTTCCCAGCAATCATCTCTGCTAATTATCTATCATCATGCTGCAGCAGGAAAACTCTGCCCAACAGATTATTGCACCCAAATGTATGGCTGCCCCAGTCAGTTGATAATGGTTCTTTTTGAGGGTGGGTGGAGAGCAAGCTTACCCACTTTTCTCTCCACTAGCTTTCTTTGTCTTCTTTGCCTTATGAAAAGGAATTTTCAACAGTTGGACTTGATGTTTTTAAAGGTCTCTTCAAGGCAAGACAGAGCTAGAAGGACTTTGGCTTCACTGGCCTAAATACAGATCCTCCTTTCTGTGTGTTCTGGGGGTCTGGGGCTCAGAAGTGCCAAGGTTGAAGGCAGTGGGGGCTCTCCTAGACTGTATTATGCATTCCAAGTGCTCACCACTGTGACTTTATGCCTCTCTGTCTTGTCTTTTGAAAGCAAACCAGGTTGAGTCAGTGGTATTTTGGTATTTTTTTGATGCCTGGTTTTTGATTGATGTGGATTTTACTGCACCGAGTAGTTGTCCAGTTCCTAGTGTCAGCATGTTGTTGTCTGGTCTGTGGCTTGGCCATGAGTTGAGATGGGGCTTTGGCTTGGCTGAGGGGTTTCAGAGGAGCTTCCTGAGAGCAGGGAACAGGAGACCTGGTCTCTGATTTCCATCCCAGGCTCTGAAGGGAAATGTTTCTCCCTTGGACAGCCATTTGCCACGTGAGGTTCCGTGGCCGAGCTCTGCTGTGTCCTGTCCTTGCTGGCAAGCAGCTCTTGTCACATCCCTGGCTCCTGCAGAGAAGCTCCTTATGTCAGGTCCAGCCCATTTGCCAATTTGGAACTAATATCTGATTTAAAACTATTTTCAGCCTGTAATTACTACAATGAAAATACCAAAGAAATTGATTTCTTCTATTCCTCGCATTATATTACTCTGGATTCCTGTCTAAGTGCTGAGGGGTTAAATATGATTCATGTAATCTACTTTCCCACTAATCATTTATTCAATTATCTATTAGAACTCAGGCAAGAAAACCCAAAAAAAGGAAAGGGGAGAGACCAACCTGGAGTGTATATTCAATAAAATGCTACAACCAACCAATCATGAATTATCTAATCAGCATTCTGTGAGTCTTTTTTAGCCACAATCTCATTACTGTAATTAATTGCAAGGATCATTTTGTAAACAGAGCCCAATAAAAGTATATGCAACATAACAGCACCCAAATGAAATGGAAATCCCAGGCTGAATAACCAAGCTGGCAGATCTGCCTAAGAGAGGGTGTCATTAAAGGAGATCATCTGTCACTGTCACAATCTGGTGGGCTACTGGTGCTGCAGGAGTAAATCAATAGTGTTGCATTGAAAGGACCGGGCCAGATCCACTTTGGTGCAATTAATCACAACTCCATTAAAGCTTGGAGGGGAGGGGGGGTGGCTTCTTAGCTGCTGAAAATGGATCTTATTTTTTTTCTCTCTAGCTACTGGGGCTGCTGTGTGCTGGCAGAGCTCTGCGTGCTGCTAGTCTGGGGGGGTTTGTGTCCAGTGGGTCAGGTTGGTCAAGCACTGGAGGGATTTAGGAGACCCAGTGCCCTTCTTTCCTTTTAGTGCTTGGAGGCTGTTGAGCATCTTCCCTTCTGCCAGGTTTTGTAGTCCTTGACTTCTTGTGGCACTGCTTTATGGGCTGCTGCTACAAAAAGTAATCAAATGAAGCAGACAGATCCCACAGACACCTGCTGGGCTCACAGCAAAGTTAGTTCATGACATGATCAAGATTGTACAGCTAATATTCTAGCAGCACAATATGCTGCTGCCTTGGCCTCCACCAGCCTTTTAACTGCAGCAAGGGTTTTGTCATCCTTCTTTTCATTTAAATCTTCATTATTTTTTCTAAGGATCAATGCCAGGATTCATTTAAAAGCTACAGCACACAATATATTAAAGCAAATTCCCAACAACCGTTGGCTTGGTTGTGCCATTGATTTATTTTTCCTGAACAGAGTTCCCTGCTGACTGCAGTGTGGAGTTGCTCAGAGATATTGATAACGTGTGTCCCTCTACAGAGAATTCAGATTTAAACCACTATACCTTCTAGTCAAAAAGGTCTGTGTGGAGTACATTACCTTGGGAAAAAGCTGGACTGAATGGAGCATCCACAAAAAAGCTGGGAGACTCTACCCCTGCTAGTGCAGTGGGTGTTCAGGTGACTATTGGAAGGGAAAATCCACCTCTCCCTGCTAAAGTGCTGGCCTGGTGTCCAAACAGAGCCCCTTGGGATGGGGTAGGGAGCAAGGGCACCTGATGGTAGCCTGTAGGGATGGTCTCCCTGGCCTGCTGCTCACTGCAGTGTTTGCTTTTCCTGACCAGAGGGACCAAGGTCCAGAGTTTTGGGAATACCTCACTGTTCCCTGCTGGGCAGTGCTCCCTGCAGTGCCTTGGGGCAGATATGCTGTAGGTTGCCATGGCACTTCAGTGTGTTCACCGAGCTCCTGGATCCAGAGCATCCTTGAAATCCTCCCTCAAAGAGAAAGCTGTGGAGGAAACACAGAATGCCTCGTTAATTCAGCTTTTAATGATGAATGGCCTGTGGCTTTCCCTTTGATAATCACAGTTTGCTTCCATGAGCAGGTCATACCTCTTTTTAGCTCACTGTGCCCCTTCTCAGGGCTGCAAATGCCTCCAGGTAAAACAGAGTGTTAGCTGGCTCTGTGGATGAGGAGAATACCAACAAGTGGAACTGTGTTTGGCCTGGGCCTGTTTTGCAGGTATTTAAATGGTGGAAATGCAGCCGAGTTGGAGAATTGCTTTTTATTGTGACCAAGAGTTCAAGTCGCTGACTAATTTTGTTTTAAAAGACCTAAATGTCCTTAAAGTATTTTGCTCTTGGAAGGGTGATTCTGATGTTTTATAGAGTCAGCCTCATGTTTAAATTCATTTGTCTTCACCAATGCACTACTACTACATTTAGCCAGTATATTTTAATGCTAGGGTTAAATCAAATGCCTTCTCTTCCCAGTAAAAATCAAGTGCACCAGCTGCATGAATTAATAATTTCCAAAGTAATAAATATTATGAACTTACTTGAAGACACAGTGGGATAATATTTTTCTGGTTCAGCCCATTAGCCAATTCTGACATCTGCTCTGTTTGGCATCCTCTGAAGATGCCATGGAGGTGCCTGCAGGATGGATTTTCCCTAGTGCAGCTGTTGGATCTGTGGCATTTCTTGATTGACACCTCGCATCCAGCAAGCCCTGGGGGTTACATCCACTCCTCTGGCTGTAAGGAAGGATGCCAGGACCTTTCCCAGCTTGTAGGCATCTCTCCACCCATGCTGAGGTGAAGACTGGGCAGGGTTTGGTTTGTTGTGCTGGGGAAGCTTTGGAATGGGCAGAAATTCCCCTTGACTTTGGGTTTTGGGTGCCAAGTCCTGCTTTGGGGACTGGGGTGTCAAAGGAGACTGCTCTTCATGTGGGGCACCTGCCTGCTGGGGGGAATCTGCAGTGATATTGAACTGTACTTGTGGGCAGTGCCTGAAATCAGAGCATTTTTCAAGTTAAGGTGCTTAGGAAGGTTTTGGGAGCCATTAGGTGTCAGAAAGTGTAGGGTGTTTTGTATTGGAAACAGGTATTACCTTCCAGGTAATAGCTATTTTCCCTCCATGAATTACACAGTGCTTTCCATTGGCTTTAATCCTGACCCTCAAAGAATAGATTTGTACCATCTGCATGATAACTGAGGTTGGGAAATAAGCTTCTGAAGGAATAGTAGATGCTTCATCTGTCTGTGTGGGATTATTAAAGTGAAACAGCTACGTGGTATTTTGTCAGTTGGTTCCCATCTTCAATTTGAAACCCAGACAGCTCCGTTTCTCCATTTACAGCTTTGAATATACTCAGGAAACTAATAAACTATCATTTGACAGATGCAGAGGTATTACAGGATATCAAGCAGTATTTTCCAAATGGGGTAACAACTGCTATGAAAAAAAACATTGTGTTGTAATAGTGCAAGTTATCTTTTTACACCTTCTGCTTGCTGATCTGGAATCACCACAGAGATGAGAATTTCTCCTGCAGCTAAAACACTCAGCAAACCTGCTGTGGGATGTTTGCCAGTGGTTTGCACTCTGAATGACTAATGTAAATAAACTCCTCACCGTTGCACTGGGAAATACTGGAGAGAACCAAGTCTTGCTGCTTAGGCTGACTTGTGGCTTGCCCTTCTCTGGAATCTCACCCCCTTGCTGCAACTGGTGAAGCTGTGGTGAGGCTGGAGGTGCCTGAGCAGGCTCTGGGGCAGTGAGGCAGCCACTGTCACTATTCAGGGACTGGGGAACAGCATTGGTGGCTGAGAAGCCACCATGGGATGTGGGGACACTGCCTCACCTTGCTGAGGATAAGGGAGGGCTGAGGTCAGGGCCAGCTGAGCTGTGTTGCTGCAAGTCCAAGGATCTCAGTGCAGAAGGTGCCAGCAGCAGCCCTGGGGCAAGTGTGTAAAAATACAGAGCATTTTAACACTGAATTATTTGGGAAGGAACTAGTCTAAATTTACCCTACACTGCTTTCCTTTGTAGGAGACTTTAATCCTTGCTGGGCCGTGCTACACTTGGGATCTTAGGACAAGAATATTGTTTTGTCTTGGTTGATTTCATTCCCATCTAGAAAAACATTTGAAGGGAAACTCCAGGCAGAGTTGTTTAACAACCTTGTGTTGATGGTGTTGACGAGCAAAGGTGACCATGAATGCCTGTCTGCTTTCCTTTCTTCATTGTCCCTGGTTCTGTCACTCAGCTACTGAGGAAGCTTAACATATTTGTATAAAATTACATAAGAGGATTACAGGGACACTCAATATATATAAAAATGTTACACAGCACAAAATTCTCAAGCCTTGAAAATGCTGCAGACCTTTCCTTCAGATTTTTTTTCTGTGTGGCAATTCAGAAGCTGTGTATTTAGCTGTGTAATGGCTGCAGAAATCTCCCTGCCAAAGAGGAACAGCCTGTGGGATCAGTTTGGACAACTCACGTGGCCTTGCCTGTGTGGGGTGGTGCCATTTCCCTGGATTTTCAGGGCAATCATCTTTTGGCTGGAGAGAAACAAGGTTCCATGCAGCCTGCACTGTAACCTCAGTCTTGAGGAAGCAGAAATAAGGAGGCAAAGCTGAAGCTTGCTGAAGCAAATAGGATTTGCAGTTTAGAGTTCTAAATAGCTGGTGGAGTTCTTGAGGGGTTGAAGGAGAGGGCTACTCATTTTTAATTCAGGCTGTATTACCTGCAGGAAGAAATTCTCTCACTTATACATCTACCATGGAGAGGCCCCCACAGAATCTCTCAGCTGTTCCAGCTGCTGCAATGAGATGTGCAGTAATCCTGCCTGTAAGTGAGCTGACCAAGTGATACTGGGCACAGAGGAGGGGCAGCTGGCACCTCTGCCATGGTGTTAGGTGCTGCAGGGTGTGTGCTTCAAGTGCCCTTTCATGTTGGGCAGTCAGATGAGGTGCAAATCCCCTGTTGTCCTACCTTTCTCTTGGGGCTTTCTTAGAAAGTCATAAGCTGTTCCTTATCCTCAACCCTTTCACGTACTCCTGGAGGGTCAGATCTTGACCTCAAGGGCTTATGCAGCTTCCAGAGACTGGGGAATGATGAAATAGTTTGCCCAGAGCCTGAAGAATGATGGAGCAGTTTGCCCTGAGATAGTGGACATGTATTCTCCAGCCCTCCTCCATTATCCTTCTTTTCCTAAGGATGTTTTGCTGGAGAAGTGACATTTTCCCTCAGGTTTCCCAACGTTCCCTCTGTGGAAGACTTGAGGTCATGTTGCTCCTTCAGCACTGCTTCCAGGCTTTTCAGTCTGATGGATTGTGGTTCCTGCCTTGTCTACCTGGAGGCTGATGGAGCACCAAGCCACCTGTACAGGGATGTGAGCCTTTCAGCTCCTCCATCTATCCCTCTTGTAGGGCTGGAGCTCAGTGGCATTCAGTTTGCAGATGGCCTCTAACTGGAGTGCCAGAGGGACCTAGGGCAAGCTGAACTGGGCTGCCAGGGACCTTGGTGTCTCACCAAGGATAAATGGCAGCTCCTGCCCAGGAGATGAGTCCCTGGCACTGATACAGGGAGCAGCTCTGCCAGGCCCTGGTGCCCCAGCCTTGGAGCCAAGCTTGTCCTGTGCCCTATAATTGGACACACTGGCATCTTAATCTGTAAAAGTAGGTGGGAGGAGGTAATTTTCTTGTGATAAGGCTGCCTGGAGCATCTTTGTTTAGCTAGAACTTCTTTGTACCTCCTGTGCTGTGTCCTCAGGCAGCTACTGTGGGGGAAACCAGTCACTCCCAGGTCAATCCACTTGTTTTTGTTTCTGTTGCTGCTAAATTCACCTTTTCAGGGGTACAGGAACTCCTCCCTCCTCGGGCAGTGCCAGTGTGAGGCTGGAGCAGCCTCTGCCATTCAGCTTCAGAGCACTCCTGCAGTAAAGCTTTTAAAAGCACAGTATCAGTGCCTCTCTGCTGCCCACTCAGCCACCCCTACCCCTCAGCTTTCCCTGACAGCATGGCACAGAATCTGTTAGACACCTCTAAAATACAGATACATCCCAGCTCTGCTACAGCACCAGTTTTTTTCCTTAAACAAGACCCATGGGTTGCTAATGCATTACAGAGCTAAAAATGTTAAATGCAAATATAAAGAAATCTGCTTTATTTGGGGTGGGAAGATGATTCATTTCTTGGCTCTGAATATCAGATAAGACTCATTTCTGGCACCTTTTTTTCCAAGGTTTTATTGCAGGGAGGCTTGCAATCCTCAACACCCTCTCCATTCCATGCAAACATTTAGAACAGTGATTTTTATTTTTTTTTTTTCCCTTCAGATGACAATTTTCATTTCAAGCAGGCTACAAGAGGTCATTTAGCTAATTTATGTGGAGATGAGGGAGGGTTGGTGGCACGGGCTGGAGAAATCAGGGAGCTGTGCAGCAAAGAAGGCAGCAGAAACAGTTGATGAAGTGCCATTGCTGTCAGCATTTGCAACTGCAGATGAAGGTGTTCACATCCTAATTTAGCCTTGTGCTTGAGGCACACCATTAACCTCCTGACAGCCAGCAAAGTGCCTGCACTGTGCAGCACCTGAGCATTTTTTTTCCCCCCAAAATTTGACTATTTAAGTGCTGCAGAAGTGAAGCTCTGGTCACAGACTCTGAGCTGAAACTGGAGTGAGTCCCTCGGGACAAGGAGCTGATGCCATGGGAAGGGACAAGGTGCTGCCTCCAAAATACACAACATTCCCAACTATTTGTCACTGGCTTCTCCCCAGGCTGTGCTTTTTGGCAAATTCCAGGATAATAAAGATTCATAGCATGTCCTCTTCTGTAATTCTCCTGCTTATGCAGTGTTACTTCAGGAGCTGTCCTCTGGCAGTGCCAACGCTTGGCACTGATTCTGCTCCAACACTTGCCCTTCTTCTAAGGAGATTTTAACTGTCACACCTGAGGGGAGTGATGGTCTGTGGGAAACTTGATTTTCTGAGACAGTTACATGTTGAATTTGATATTTGAAAGATATCTCTTGTCACAAACCTTCCTTGCATTCCTCTTGATACGGGGTGACTAAGAATAGAATCACTTTCTCACACTGTGCATCAGTGATTTAGGCAGATTCCCTGAAATATCTTTATTTTCCAATCCAGCCAGTAAAATGCCTTCCTAAAAGCTAGCCTTAAATCCTGGGATTTGATGGCCAGGTAGTGTGAGGTCCCACACATAGTTCAAGAAGGCACAGTGGGGAAATAGCAGCTCAGTGCTGTTCAGCACCCAGCTGACTGTGCCAGCACCTTTCCTCCTCTTCAGCTTGTTGCCAACTCATCCCAGAGCAGGTTTTTGATTAAAATGGTCAGGAAAAAATATTTCCAGTGGGATTTGCTACATAAGCAGGTTAGCTTCAACTATTCCTGGATTATCTTCTCCCCTCTGAGATGATGCTTCAACTATTCCTGGATGCTCTTCTTTTCCCCTCTGAGGTGCAGGGATCTGCAGAATGTGTTGACCTGTCAGTATTCCTCTGGGTGGGAAGAAAAGATCCCTTTGTTCTCACTGCTCTTGTCTTGAACTTGCTGGAGTTTTCAGTACCTCCTGCAGAGGAAGAGACTGTTTTTGCCTGGGTGCAAAGCACAGCAGATCTGTGCAGTGGAACGTTGCCTCCTGCTCCTCTGACAGCACTTCTTTTGTGCCTGGGGCATGAGAAATTTAGCAAAGGCAGCAAAGTTCTCACCCTGATGAGGTTTGTTTGGGAACTTGGTGGATGCCTTGGATTCCTTGACCTTCTGAGTAGTGACTACTGAGCTTGAGGAGGGTGAATGCAAATGGAAGTGTCCAAGCTGGAGATTTTTGGGTCGTTTTCTTGGCTCTACCTGTGCTCAGGCTGGATATAGCTGCTAATGGCTTGCTGCAGAGCTGGAGGTCCATCATGGAATGAGTTGCCCCCAAAGTGGTGAGTGCTTGAATCACCCCCCAGCTGGGTGCTGGCTGTGGTGCCATGAGGAGAGGGGCCCTGCCTAGAGAAACTCTTGTGATTCACAGGCTGAACTATGTTTTTTTCCAAGAGACACTGGGAGCCTGGCTTTTTATCCAGGTGAAAACTCTGGTTCCATTCCAGTTCTTACACTTACACACCCAGTTCCATTAAGTATCTGATGTGAAAAAAGGCAAAACCCTTCCTTGGGGGAAAACCGCTCTTGGAGAATGACTCTGAAGCTGCTAGTATTAATAAATAATACTTTTCCATGAAAGGGAAGAGTAGGACATGGTGTTACCACTTTTTTTTCTGTATTATTTTTCCCATGACTTCCCCCTTTGGGTATCAGGGCTGTTCAGGATGTTTCAGAAGAGTGGCCTGAGGGAGGGCAAAGTCAGTGTTCTGTTATCACTAAGGTCTGAGACTAAGCTGCTACAAACCCATCTCCAGGACACTGCTTTTCCTGCTCTGGAAAAGGAGATGTGCTCTGTAGAACAGCAGTGCACTGGAAAGGAGATCTCCTCAGGCTTCTGCAGGGTGACAGCCATCAGTCAGTGCTGCTGCTTGCTCACTGGCATGTGCTGTTTGTTCCTGGCAATAACTTCCAGTAGTTCCCTGGTATGAAGCCATATGTGTGTGCACAGATCAGTGCTTTGTGCCTACTGCCTAAGAACAGCAGTTTTCCTCCCTCCTCGTGGTGATTTCCAATACACTTCCCAGCATTTTGCCTTGGGATAGGTTGTGGTTTGTTTGGAGGAGGCTTAACTCAGTCTGGACACAGCTTCCCCTGTCCCACCAGCCCCTCCTGGCCATAAGACCCCAGCAGAGTGTTCCAGGGCTCTCCTGCTTCAGCCCTTCCAGGTATTCTACAGCTGCTGGTGGAAATAATGGGAATCTTTGAAGGCAGAAAGCCCAGCAGAAACTTGTGGGCCATGATGAGATGTCCTTACACCTCTCTGAGCATTATGGGCTGTGCAGTATATTGTGAATCAGTCTTGCTTTCCAGCCCTGCAGTCTCTAGGGTTGCACTTGAGTCTGCAGCTCCTGCTCTCCCTGTTGGAGAGGCATGGGAGAGCTCACTGCTTGCCTAACCAGCCCTGCAGCTGCTTCCTAATAGCCAGTAGCTCCTCAAGCAAGACCACACTCTCTCTCTGCAGCCCATTTCAGGGGTAATCATCAGCACAGGAGCAGGAGGGAGTTGGGAGCTGACTTGTGGCACTAAGTCTAGATGAGTGACAACTGCCAAGGAGGCTTAGAGTGTAATAAGGGCTTAAGAAATCTTTTCATTAAAGATGGGAATGTGTTCGAAAACACAAGAACTCTCCATGTGATAGTGAATCCCTGCCTGGGCCCTCTGATGGGGAGAGCAGTTGCTTCATCAGTGCAAAGTGACAGTCTGGGTGTAAAAATGTACAGACCCAGTTCTCATTTAATGTGTGGAACTGATTGGCCTTGTGATTCCTTAGGCTTGTTGCAGATTATTGCTAGAGAAGTCAAAAATAGGCCCTATCCTGTGGAGTCCAAGTGCTCACTTGCTAAGAAATGTCATGTTAACACACTGGGGAAGGTTTTTCCAGAATGCTGCTCTGATCACACAGAGCCTTCAGTAACAATGAACTCAGTATCAGGTGAATATTGCCAGGCTTTTCACAGAATCATTTGGCTGGAAGAGACCTTTAAGATCATCAAGTCCAGCCATTCACCCTACACTGCCAGGGTCCCTAAACCATGGCCCCCAGCACCACATCCACATGGTTTTTAAACACTTCCAGGGGTGGGGACTCCACCACCTCCCTGGGCAGCCCATTCCAATGCCTAACCACCCTCTCTGGAAAG